>JAVUPR010000207.1:19917500-19987500 GCA_036785695.1 Gentiana straminea | reverse complement strand
CCACATGACATTATTTGATGAATATGATTTGCCTTTAAATAATCTATGTCATTCCAAATTTTGTTTGGAATAGGCCTAGACCCTTTTCAAAATATTTGATTTTGGCAAAAGCTTAGGCCTAGGCCCTTTTCAAAATTTTGATTTTGGAAAAGGGCCAAAGTTGGTCCCTTTTGGTTTAAAAAACCAAAGTCATCCCTTTTGATTAGAAATCAAAAGAAAAGAAACAAAAGAGCACTAATTTTAATTTTGATTTATTTTGGAATACTTCTAATTAATTAATATTAAAATTGCAGCCACTTTAAAATTATTCGTTAATTTATCTCGATTAAAATCATTAATTAATTAAATGTTAATTACTTAATTGATTGGATAAAATTATTTAATAGATTAAACGTTAATCAATTAATTAAGACGCAAGTTGTTAGTTTTTAATTTTCATAAGATTTTATTGTATGAATTAGATATTGTGTAGATATAATATGATTATATGGACCCCGATTGATCATAGACTCGACCAATAGGATAGATGTGAATAATTTAATTTTCGTTGGTTTAAAAATTGTCCTAGGCCGTTATGAAGAACGTGACCTAGTTTATTTTCTGTATTATCCCATTCCCGTTAGCTCCCGCCCGTGTGCGGCGGGTGTATTTATTTTATTAGATAAAATTTGTGTAACAAGAATAGAGCGAAAGATGGAGACCAAAGAAAGACGAAATAAATATCCCATTGGAGAATGGCACATTAAAGATCCTATTGGCGGTTGCAGCTACCTTTTGATTGTGACCCGCGGTTTCGTCACTTTGTATTCGAAACCGCGCCTAGGAAAAGTCCATGATCATACCGGTTACTTTACGCATTTATTTATTTTGTGCTTGTATTTATTTTATATGATACGATAGATGCATAATTAGGCACGATCTAGATGAATGTGTAGCATGTATGTCTATAGAGATAGATACACATGATGAGACCATAAATAAATTAATTAAGTGAATTAATTTATAAAATACTCCCACAACAAAAATTAAGTCGAAATAATGTCTCCCAATTTTATTGCGACGGTGAAGAGCCCTTGTTCGGATCCAACTGATCGGCCTCGTCGAGAGTTGACCTACCTCGGGTATATCGTCGATATTGAGATATGATCGTATGAGATCTCGCGAAAATTAGGTTATGACTTGACTAGAGTATTACGGTGATCGGCCCTCGTCAGGACCATCTTTTTTTTTTTTGGTTAAATGTAAAAAATGTATAAAACCAAGGTACGCAAGAGTACAAGACACTTACATCCTAAACAAAAAGGAAACTGGGGTCCTATGAGAGCCTCACAAAGCTTATCCCAGGACAATGACTCAACATTGGCTGAGTAAATAATTTAACAACAAAACCCAAATTATAAACTCAACCAACTTGAGCCACAGGTGCATACACCACAAAATCAACAATGAAGCATTATTGAAAAGGAGAAGTATATGCACCTGGAGAACACCCTAAAGTGCACAAAATCCACTTGAATTGTCTATGCCAGTCCCAGGGCATATGAAGCCAAAAAATGACCTCAAAAACCCACCAACAAGCACAACCACAAAAGCATTGCCCAAACATCATGGGGCCAAAAAACCAAAAACCATTATTCAATGATACAATCATCATCATAATTAATTGTTCTTTCCTTTTTCAAACACTTTGTTCTGCAAGAGAGAACCCACATTCAAACCTGCATTACCAGGAGCTGTAGCATCCATTCCAACAGCAGCAGAGTTTGAAGAACCCAAAGTGACAGCATTAGAACCAGGAAAAGGAGCCTGTTCAGTCCTATTTCCAGTAGCAGCAAGTTTAGTCCTTTTGTCAAGTCCTGTAACCAAAACAATTGCATTTAATCCAAGAGAATCAGCAGCAGAATCAAGGGGATCACCAGCAGCAGGACATTTTCCAGGTAAAGAAACTGCAGCAGACTTGTCAAATGAAACATTTGGGGCAGAAATCTGAACAGAATCACCAAAAACTACAGCAATAGGCTGACCAGCAGCAGAATTCCTAGAAATAGCAGGCAAAGGAGCCAAAATAGCAGCATCAGATCCAACATCAGTAAGAGAAACATTAGCAAGCTTGTCTAAAGAAGTAACATGAGCATCTTTCATTCCAGGTGAACCAGAGCCAACGGCATCTGACCCCAAAACAGCAGGGAGACCAAAGCATCATTCAAAGGCACCTGAACAGAAATAGCAGCAGTCCCAGCACTAACACCAGTAATAACATCAAAACCAGAAGAAACAGCAGGGGTATTTTGCTTAACACCAGCATTCAGAACAGTAGGGTTCTGCCTTCTATTCTTATTCACATAAATCTGATGCTCAACAGCTTTAGTACCAGTACAAGAAGAGACAGAGTGTCCTAACCTCTTACACAAAGCACAGAAGGAGGGCAGGTCTTCATAAAAAAACAGGTTGCACTAACTCAGAACCATCAGGCAGCAAAATAAGAATCAGATCTGGCAGAGAGTTAGCAACATCAATGTCAACAAGACATCTAGCAAAACTTAACCTCTGTTTGGTAGCAGTTAACAAGTCTGTGTACAAAGGTTTCCCTAAGAAGGAGCAGATCTTACTCAAAGCTTCCCCAGTCCAAAGAGAAATAGGCAAGTTAGGCAACTGAATCCAAACATTAACAACAGAAAGCCCTTCTCTATTGAAGTTAAAGTACTCTGGCATCTTCTTAAGCAATAATGGCTTACCAAAAGCAAAGTAAGGACCACCAAGCAACACACTTTCTAAATCAGAAAGATTTTCAAAAGAAAAAATGATCCAACCAGAAGCATGGTAATGCCACCTGAATTTCTTAGTCCAAGAATTAACCAATATTCTAACAGCTTCTCTTCCAGGAAACCTAGAGGAGAAAGTACCAATTAAACTCAATTTCTCAATATCATCATCTTCAATGATAGCACCCCTAAGATCAACAGAAGGCAAAGAAGAACCGTTGTCTTCCTATAATTTGACAACCTCTTTGGTGTATAATCTATTTTTCTTACGGAGCTCAGCCCAAGAAACAATCTTATCAGCCACAACAATATCATTTAAAGCGAGAATCGAGTTAGAAGAAACAAAGGTAACATTAGGTGCGTAGGAGCAACCACAACATCACTAGTTCTAGAATCTAACATACTAATATCTAGACCGATGGGCCGAGGCATCCAAAATAGAAGGCTACAGGCGAGTATCCATGATCAGTATCGGATCCAAAACAAGATACCAACAACGAGGAGTGACCCTCAAAACAAGAAGCGACACCACATGAATCAGTACCAGCCTTTTCAGCTACAACTTTCACAGAATACAACTTATCAACATCAATACTAGTACAAGAAATCCCTACACAAGTAGCAGCAGTATTATCAATGACAGCATTACCATCAAAATCACTCCTACTAGTAGAACTAACCACAGTAGCAGGGGTGGGAACCAAGCTACCACCTGAAGCAGAAGCCATTCCACTAACAGAGAGTTCCTTATCAACAGAAGAGATTAATACAGGCATAGAAAAAGATTCTGTTGCAGTATTAACCTCAAAATGCTTCACAGGAGGGCCAATAACAGATTGATTAATCAACACCTGAGAGCAGGGGGCATGAGGCGAGGTAGAATAAAAGGGACAAGACCTAGCATCTCCCACCCGCTTTCCGGATTTTAACAGCATTGGAGAGACCTCAGACTTGCTAGTGGCAACAACACCAGACTTAATCGAAGCCCTCAAATTCCAACTAGCCAAAACCGCATTCCTTTTCCGTTCAGGATCAGCAAAAACCACCGGATGACCATGCTGAAAACGGGGAGAACCCTTAGCCGTCCCAGCAGCAGTAGCAACAGGAGTAACATAAGAAGCAATTGTCAAAGAGGGATTAGCATCCTTCATCAAAAGAGCTGGACTAGAAGATTCATGTGGTATAGGAATAACCACCGGAACCCCCACAGTCGGAGCACAACTCTCAGCCGGAGAAGAAGAAGTCTTACCCGGATGAACAGTACTAGCGGGAGCATCATCATCAGAGCTTAAAGGGCGACGAGCACTCTTAGGGCTCCTCCGATTCTTCCTACCCATGAAAAGAAAGTAAAAGAACAGAAAAGAGCAAGAACGAAGGGCAGCTTAGGAGGATTTGCCGGTAGAAAGTGGCCGGAGCCATTTGCGCCGGTGAGAGAAACTTCTCTCTAGAAATCCAACCATAACTATTCTTCCCCCTCGTCAGGACCATCTTATTCTAGAGGCAAGGGGTTGACTACCACATAAAGATGTGTATTGTCAAAGAGTTGACTAGTTAACCACCAAAAGCAACATAGAGATGTGATTGGTAAAGTGTTACCTACCTTTCAAATTATTCCAGTTGATCGGCCCTCATCGGGAATCAGGGTAACTAGATGGGATCTTGGCCACTAAATAATTTTGAAAAGATTCTTGAAAGTCAATTGGGAGTAGTTGACTAGTGGGAACAAAATCATAAACCAAAATACCATTTTTTATTTTACGTGTATAAACAACAACACTATTTTATCTTTATTTTTATGTTGTAGTGTTTAGAAAACTTTTATATTTATGTTTTATTCTCGATGATTAAAACCAAATAATGATTGTTACATTTTGAGAAACGTTCTCAAATGTAGTTAAGTAATTTTTATCCTTTTAAATAAGCAATGACACGAGAAACCCCGTTATAGTAGTTAGAGACAAGGAGACTACATATTTGATGCAGTGCTTCAAGACTTTAATTATTAGTGGAAAACGAAGCTCATGATATGATTGAATCACTTGAAATGAGTTTCAATGAATTAATCATATATTGGATACGATCCAATATGATCATTTTGTCATACGATGACCATTAATTCAAACGTTGAATGAGAATGACCACATCGAATTTTGGAATGGTTGTTTTTAAAATTATAAGATTTAAGTATTGACTTAATTCTTTAATTAGTGCTTAAAGGTTAATTAAATAATCAATGTTTTAATACGATTCAAAAGGTTAAATAAAGTATTTGATAAACTTTAGATTTTCTTTATGAAAGGAAACTAAAGACATAGCTCTTGTGAGCTTTCATAAGTCTTATGAAGACTACACTAAGAAATATTTACAAGTGCTTAAAAGATTAAAAAGGAAAGTTAGGGCATGTGCTTAAATAGAGAACTTATTGAAGTTTCTATTCTAGGCAAGTGTGTTGAGATTAATCTATCTAAGTTCAAAGTCGACTCTAAGATATATGAAATCTTGTGAGTATGATTAAATTAGAAAGATTAAAATACAGAATACACAAAGATATGGAAAGTGAAGCAAACATTGCGACATTTTTTGTTTTGTATTCTGAGTCCAGTAAACTGATAAAGGAACTAAATAAATGTTCGTATTCCGGTTCTTATGAAGAACACAAGTTCAGTTGTTTGTTAGGATTTAGTAGACATATTCAGTTGTAAGGAATAATTGTTATTCCGATAAGTTGAACGGTCACTGAATCTAACATACTAGATTAGTGTCACTATATAGTTGATATAGATGATGAAATCTCAACTAAGTATTTGTATGGTTGTTATCCTTAATGTTTGGGGTTGTTCTAGACATAGTCTCTGAGGAGGGGAATCGTGTGATCTGATGTCATTCTAATGATGTCTGAACCATGTGATTATGAATCGTATGGGTAATACGTATCTTATCTAAAGATGACTGAAATACCCTTTTATGAAAAGGTTATAAAATCTAGAAAGTTGTTTAAAGCCTAACATACCGATGTTTGTTGGCTTATGTCAATTAATGCCACAAATAATTTTTTATTAATATCTACGTCTATTTATAGAAATAGTCAACTGTACTCAGTGAAGTGCATAATTCGGAAAGCCCAAAAAGTTTGAGCTAGTATGAATATGAGATTGATGAGCTACTTAGAAATTAATCTTCAATTGGATTGAAGTAATTAATACCTGAAGGGTGTTTCAGAAGCTGTCTGAAATAGAATCAGATTCCCCATTGAAGGATACCATTTTTGGATACGCAATCAAATTGTGCTTCTAAAATGGAACTACACTTTATATGATAAAGGTGTGACGTAAGCAATGCAAAGTATCCCTTACCTGTTTCAGGATAGTGCCCTTATACAATGCATATACTTAACCGAGTTCCAAAGAATAAAGGTTGTATAAATTCCATATCGAATATGGAAGACGACAAATCCATCATAACTGTTGGAAATATTATTTATGTTTTGATGATGATTCGTCACGAAATTAGACAAATCACTTATAACCCACATGATGATGAAGTCGTAACTAACTGTTATAGTGCATAATAAAAGAAGAAGCAAGAAATGGTCTAGAGACAAATGTATAAGTTCTATCTAGAGTCTGAACTTTGTATAGGTTGCTTCAGACAAGCATTGTAATATAATAGGAACTAGGCGAACAGCTGAGTCACAACATGAAAACTGAGTTATAACAAGAAAACTGAATATGCACTTGAAGAACTGAGGGACACAGACTCAGTTATTGAAGAATGAAGAACTGAGGGACACAGAATCAGTTATTGAAGACTGAAGAACTGAGGGACACAGACTCAGTTATTGAAGATTGAAGAACTGAGGTGGCAAACTCAGTTAGAAGCTGATTAAGTCGTGACTATAAATCAGGATTCAGGCAAGTCTGTGGTGACCTGAAACTGAGTTATAGATCATGTAACACTAAATAATCTTAAGGACAATGATTATCAGCTACCTGGAAAAAAAGAAACTGATTGGTGTACTCTGACTTAGCCAATCGAAGTCAGATATTAAATAAACAAGGTACTCAGTTTTGAAGAAGAGTAGAAAACTGAGTTAAGGCCTTGATTGAATTTAAACTATCAATACGACAAAAGATCGTACATATGAACGTTGGCTAAATGACAAGTGTAACGGCTACAAGAGCTAGTAACCGTCACATCACTCCTATAAATACACAGAGAATCACTCAAGAAAGAGAGATAGGAGGATCAGAAAAAGAGCTTTACAAGCATACATTCAAGATCCAAATCCAGATCCATAAAAATCAGATCATATATATCCAGAAAAAGGGGAAGCCAACGAAATTGCCTTGAAGACTTCAAAGAAAAATCCAGTAACCCATCAAGGGAGAAAGAAGGCATCTTGGAGGTACAAAGTCAGATCCAGAAGAATCAGACAGCTCACTGAATTAATCCTTGATTAATTCTAAACCTAACCTTTGTGAAAAAGGGTTGGCTGTGCATAGTTTGAAGAGAGCAATTCTACCTTTCTTCTTACGGTTGCAACTTGGTTGCCACAGCAGTTGGTGCAGTCTGAGGACTATGTGTTGGTATTAGTGGTGAGCTGGTGAAGGAGCAATTCCACCTCCAAGGATCAGTGTGCAGAGTGAAGGGAGCAATCTCACCTTTCTTCATTTTGTGTAGACAGTGAAACTAGGGTGTCGTGAAGGACTGTCATAGTGCTAGGATTTTGTAATTGTTATCTCATTATTCTAGTGTTACCTTCTACGCCACAAGAGAAGGGGAGACGTACGGGATTACACCACCCGGAACTTCCATAAACAAATCATGTGTTGATTTACCTTATGCATCTGTGTTTGTTTTATTTATTGCATTATCTCTCAGCAAACGTCAGACACTGAGACAGCACTTAACTGATACATAGAAGGTCTAGTTTTCTTTTTACACATCTATTGCACTAAAGGCTAGTTTTATCCGCTGCCAGTTAACGAGACTAAATATAAGTCAGTAATAACTTATATTCAGTTGAGCTAACTGAACTCCGCACAAGTTAAAGGGATAGGAACAAACTGTAAATCAGTTTGAGTTTCAGAGAAACTCAGTTCCTGGGACTTTTCCAGTTCAGGATTAGTTTTTGGTGACAAGTTTATTCACCCCCTCTAAACTTGTGTTAGCCTTTCCATGGGACCAACAATTGGTATCAGAGCTGATCTTTCATTTGAAAGAAGATCCAAGTATACCTTCTAAACCAGTTGTTGAAGACCTCTCACTGTATCAGTTCACTTAGTTTCAATGTCTACATCTAGAGCTAGAAGTTGGCTTATTCACCCCCTGACTAATTGTTTGCAAAATATATCTGATTTTCAGGATCAAATGATCGAAAGGTTCAGTGCGACAGATTTATATACAAATCTAGAACCTCAACTCAGTGATGAAGTGGATACAAACTTCAATGTTCACATTAACGAATCCAGAGGAGTTCCATCACTGAAAGACCTCTCAAAAGTAGGAGGAAAGGAGATGTTGCAGGTGGTTGTTGATATAGAAGATTCATTACAGCAACAAAGAAATGTACATTCAAATCCTAGAACAAATCATCAAGAAAAGGTACATTCTTCAAATCAGTTATCATTTGCTGAACTCAGTCTGAAAAACTCTGATCTTGTCAAGTTAACTGAAAAACTTACGTTGGAACTAAAATTAAAAGACAGAGAACTTGACAAAGCAAAAGATTGGAATGAGTTTCTTGAAACTGAGGTGTCAAAACTAGATGAAAGATTAATGTCCAGTAAATTTGACAAAAGCAATGATAATCCAACACCCCTACCCAGTCTTGAGACTTTAAAAAATATAAACTCTAGAAATCAAGATACTGGAAGATTTAGTGGATTGCACAAGGAAACTAATAAGGTTAAATCTAAAACAATCCTTGTGAAATCAACTAAAATTGAGCGTAATGGTTTATCCAGAAAAGAGTTGAGAAGGTTTAATTCTCTCAACAAAGAAATTGAAAGTAATATTTCAATAACTAACTCAATCGGACTCAAAAAGATATGGGTACCAAAGAAAACTTAAACTGCTTTGCAGGAAAAGTCAGTTCACTTTGCAAAATCCTCAGAAAACTGACTGAGATGGCAAAAGCTGATGAAGGACAAAACTGTCAAAGAAGTAAAGACTTTCCAGCTACCATCTGACGTTTGGACTGACATGGCAAATCACTCAAAGCCACGTGTCGATCTGGGAGAAAAAGTAGATGTACATCCCTACATAATCTCATTGATTGTGACACGACTCTCATTTGAAAACGATTGCAAAATCTTGACAAAATCCTGCTCACCCAAAATCAAGCATTCAAGGATCCCTAACTCAAAAATCAATGGAGCGATACAACATTGACGATGGAATCACCACCAGCTTGGACAACTTCTGTCAAAAATTCTCAAACTCCACTCTTTCAATTCAAATCACAAAGAAGATTAAAAAGATTCGAGGTTTGGAGATTTTGATTGATACAAAGGTCACTACCTTGTGTCCAGACGGCATTAGAGATTTCTACAGAAATGCCGAAATCATCAACAATGGAAGAAGCTTCAAAACAACTGTTCAAGACAAAAGCTTCACCATTGATGAACAGTTACTTTCCCTAGTGTTCCGTCTAGATATAATTGGAGGCTCTCCATCTTTCACTTTTGGGAAAGAAGAAAAAGAAAAACTTTGGAATATCACGGCAATCAACTAGAAGGAGAAGAATTACAGTAGCACTATTTATCAGCAGAATGGAGAGTTTGCATTCTTGACGATACTTCTGACCAGAAACGTCATTGGTCATGCTCAAAATTTCTATACTCTCTCAACTGACAAAATGAAGATGATTTATGCTATTTGGTAAAGAGATTTAATTGGAACAAATTTGTTCTCAACCAGTTGATAAAGCAAATTTCAGACGAGAAAGAAAGAGTCAAAGAAAGAGAAGATACTGGAGAATCGTTCTTACTGAAAAAGGGATTTCCTTATCTAGTGCAAAGGATACTAGATCATTTTTCCATATCAAAAGTTACAGAAGCCAAAGCAAAACTCAAATCAGTGTCCACTGAAACAAAGAAAAGGAAAATCATTGAAGAAGAGGAATTGAGTAAAGCTTCGGACTCAGGTTCAAGTGGAGCGTGAACTTAGATGAAAGAACTCGAGGAGACGAAAGAGGTTATGGAACAAACTTCGAGCAATGAAAGCCGAACCTAAAGTGGTAATCAATATTGATGAAAGTGATCTTTGAAACCGATGATGAAACGAAGATGATATAGAAATGGAAGAAGAAACTGAAAGAGAGATTGAAGAATCTGAAGAGACTGAAACTGATGAAGTATCTGAAGGAAGTGAATTTCCCACTACTATGTTTGGGGAATACACTGAAAAACAAAGAGAAGCTATGGAAGATGCAGAATTTTGTGAAACTGAGTATGAAAAGGAACTGACAGTTCATGACACTCACTTTTACTATCTTGAAACTGGATCCTCATCCCAAGCTCATGAGGTATCCATAAGCAAATCAGCATTTGGAGAATCTCTGGTTCAAGAAACTGAAGCTGAGAAACTGAAGAATCTGAAAGAATTCATTGAATGTTTAATACAAAATCTACAGGAGAAAATGTTCAAACTGCATGAATTAATTGGAAGAATACATTATTCAGGATTGAACAAATACTCAAACATCATCACCCTACGAAAGTTATTTGAAGATCGCTATCGCTTATCTTCAAACAAGGGGGAAGATGAAGTCGTAGGTGATGATGATGCGGTAAAGAAGAAAAGAGGCGAAGAGGCTTATGCCGGACAACCGATAGAAGATCAAGATAGACAAGTAGACGCTGATCTACTAACTACTCAAATTAATGAAGAAGTTGTTGACAGTATGTTTGAAGAGCTGATTGCAGAAGGAGATTTTAAAGATACAAGAACTGAGGATGATGAGAAAGCCGCAGTTAAAGCAGTGTTGAGTATTAGAAAGAAGCTTGTAATCTGTGTTAGATCTCTTGAAAAGCTGGCAGATAAGAAGACAATGACTAAGGGGGAAGCTGGATTGAAACAAGAAAGAGAAGCTGAAAAGACTAAAGGGAAGGAATCTAGTCTTATTTCAATGGAAGAAGAGAAGGTAATGTGTGAAGAAATCAATGAAATTTTGGCGAAGCATGAAGCGGGCAACAATGAAGTGGCAAATCATTTGCTAAATGATTATTTCGAGATCAAGCCTAGAGATGGTGAAACAGAAGAAGAAGGAAAAGCAAGAAGACTCCTAGAGACCAAAAGGAGTATCTTTGTTGGAGAAAAACTGATGAACTTAGAAAAAGTCAATCTGAATTCTTTTATGTAACTCAGCTTATTGTGACATAATGAACTCAGCTGTTCTAGTTTGTTTTCTTTATTTGAATTGTTATGATTTCTTGCATTATTCCTTTATTATTGCTTTTAGGGAGGGTTATGATACATCATAAAAAAGGGGGAAATTTTTGGAAATATTATTTATGTTTTGATGATGATTCGTCACGAAATTAGACAAATCACTTATAACCCACATGATGATGAAGTCGTAACTAACTGTTATAGTGCATAATAAAAGAAGAAGCAAGAAATGGTCTAGAGACAAATGTATAAGTTCTATCTAGAGTCTGAACTTTGTATAGGTTGCTTCAGACAAGCATTGTAATAGAATAGGAACTAGGCGAACAGCTGAGTCACAACATGAAAACTGAGTTATAACAAGAAAACTGAATACGCACTTGAAGAACTGAGGGACACAGACTCAGTTATTGAAGAATGAAGAACTGAGGGACACAGACTCAGTTATTGAAGACTGAAGAACTGAGGGACACAGACTCAGTTATTGAAGATTGAAGAACTGAGGTGGCAAACTCAGTTAGAAGCTGATTAAGTCGTGACTATAAATCAGGATTCAGGCAAGTCTGTGGTGACCTGAAACTGAGTTATAGATCATGTAACACTGAAAAAATCTTAAGGACAAAGATTATCAGCTACCTGGAAAACAAGAAACTGATTGGTGTACTCTGACTTAGCCAATCGAAGTCAGATATTAAATAAACAAGGTACTCAGTTTTGAAGAAGAGTAGAAAACTGAGTTAAGGCCTTGATTGAATTTAAACTATCAATACGACAAAAGATCGTACATATGAACGTTGGCTAAATGACAAGTGTAACGGCTACAAGAGCTAGTAACCGTCACATCACTCCTATAAATACACAGAGAATCACTCAAGAAAGAGAGAGAGGAGGATCAGAAAAAGAGCTTTACAAGCATACATTCAAGATCCAAATCCAGATCCATAAAAATCAGATCATATATATCCAGAAAAAGGGGAAGCCAACGAAATTGCCTTGAAGACTTCAAAGAAAAATCCAGTAACCCATCAAGGGAGAAAGAAGGCATCTTGGAGCTACAAAGTCAGATCCAGAAGAATCAGACAGCTCACTGAATTAATCCTTGATTAATTCTAAACCTAACCTTTGTGAAAAAGGGTTGGCTGTGCATAGTTTGAAGAGAGCAATTCTACCTTTCTTCATATGGTTGCAATTTGGTTGCCACAGCTGTTGGTGCAGTCTGAGGACTATGTGTTGGTATTAGTGGTGAGCTGGTGAAGGAGCAATTCCACCTCCAAAGGATCACTGTGCAGAGTGAAAGGAGCAATCTCACCTTTCTTCATTTTGTGTAGACAGTGAAATTAGGGTGTCGTGAAGGACTGTCATAGTGCTAGGATTTTGTAATGGTTATCTCATTATTCTAGTGTTACCTCCTACGCCACAGGAGAAGGGGAGACGTACGGGATTACACCACCCGGAACTTCCATAAACAAATCATGTGTTGATTTACCTTATGCATCTGTGTTTGGTTTATTTATTGCATTATCTCTCAGCAAACGTCAGACACTGAGACAGCACTTAACTGATACATAGAAGGTCTAGTTTTCTTTTTACACATCTATTGCACTAAAGGCTAATTTTATCCGCCGCCCGATTAACGAGACTAAATATAAGTCGGTAATAACTTATATTCAGTTTAGCTAACTGAACTCCGCACAAGTTAAAGGGACAGGAACAAACTGTAAATCAGTTTGAGTTTCAGAGAAACTCAGTTCCTGGGACTTTTCCAGTTCAGGATTAGTTTTTGGTGACAAGTTTATTCACCCCCCCTCTAAACTTGTGTTAGCCTTTCCAAGGGAGCAACAATAACCGATGATTTAGGGTTGTCGTGCTTCTAGCTAGCAGGCAATGTCTGAAAGTCTTGGAGCTTAGTATTACATATGCAGCTTTGTGGAATATCTTAGCTAGCACGCTGGGTATTATTTACATGTCCACGAAGAAAAAATGTTTGTCTCCAAACATGTTGTCTTCTAAAGGAGGTATTTCTTCCAAAAGAGATAGTTGAAGTAAATGAGATCTCAAAAGACTTTGAGAGCCACAATGAGAGATTCAACCATAGGAACATGAGCAAACGCCACATAGTGATGAGGTGTAGAACACTGCTCAATGCACACAAAAGTTCTGTAAGTCTATGGATAACCTCAAGCCTGAAAAGGTTGTTGGTATGTTCATCTTGAAAAATGAATATCTCACGATTTATGAAGGAATGTTTGAAAAGCAAGATTGAGAGATATGGCCAGGAGCCATAATATATGAATTAGATTCCATCAGTGACAATCAGGTTGTGAACCTAGTTTGTCTTACCTAGAGGGAATGTCCCTAAAAGGCTGACATGGATAGTAATATGATTACCATAAGGCTATAGTGACGGCTGAAGGGTATGGTGTGTAAACCTTGTAATTATCTTTATACTGCCAGCTGAGCCCAGTTCTATTCAGACTATCATGGCTATATGATGGTGTTGAAGACATTGGGCAAATAGCTCGATGGTCATAGACAATAACATGATATGCGAGCCCACGAGAACCATTTATGGACTCAAACAAGTTTCTCTAGAAAATTTCTTTGTTTGATAATCAAAGGAGTTTGATTTAGTCAAAAGAAAGGTTATGCCCAATGTCCAAGTGGGATAGTGGGAGTGTATTATGATTTTTTTAGTAAGGTATTGGATATCTCTCTCAGGAATTATCACCCAATGTCACAGTCCATTAATGTTTGGTAGTTCAAGGTCTTTATGAAAGCACTTGGATTAGCAGTTATTATTTTTAAAATAAGAATCTATAGTGATAGATTTAACTGATGTTAGTTTATAGTTTACCTGTATAGATATGATGCAAAAAGAGTTTAGCATAGATCGGGATAGGATATACTGCTAGCCGGTATTCTCAAGATCTATCTATGTTAGGACGTTAGTCATAAAGATAAGGTGAAAGATGATGCGTATGGAAGTTTCCTTTGCTGCTGCGATAGGTGTTGGTCCCTTGAAAAGGCTTTGGTTAAGTTTATAAGTGGGGTTGAATAAACTTAACACTTGATTTTTTTTTGGAGTTTTACAAACTCGGTAGGGTGAATATTCTGCTGACCTTTAGCATTCTGCTGGCTATTGAAGCTATTGAATTTTTTGCAGCGGAATATATTGAGTTAAGCCTTGTTACTTGTTGTTTTAAATATGATACTAAGTATTGGATAATCAGTAGTGTGAGTAGTGTGATTCAGCAGCTAGTTCAGTAGGTTGATGTGATAAGCAGGCAAATAAAATAAATTGCAGATAGTAAGTGCAGTATAGTAAAGTATGCAAGTTTTATAGTGGTTCCAGGTGGTGTAATCATGTCAGTCCACTCTTCTCATGTGATGTAGGATTGATGTTTCAAAGTATTGCACTGGTCCTTGAAGGTTATGATTTCCTCTTCACCAGCTCCACCACAAAACACAATAGTCCTTGACACTTCATCAGTGCTTCACTGTCTTCAATTTCTTCTTGAAAAAGAAGGGGTTGAATCAAGAAAGTGATTCAGCTTTTAGCAAGCTTTTGATCAGGAAGAAAAGATCAGCAGCTTGTAGTCTTCAAGTGTGTATACTGGATGTAACTTGATTGTAGAAAGCACATGATGAAAATCCTTGATCAGTATATTAAAGCTATGTTCGTATCAGCAGGGTAAGATTGCACTTTTATCAATTTCTTGTTCAAAAACAGGTTCTTTTCTTTCCTTTTTTTTTTTGCAATCTAAATCAGAAGTCCTCTATTTATAGGTGTGAATCCCCTAATTTGAGTTTGAATTTCAAATATAGCCGTTTCAGAATTGTCTTTATCTTGAATGAAATTTTCTTCTAATGTATTGTACTGACACTGTCAGTGTTCCTTTTTGATAGTCCAGATTGTCAACCATTGACTTAATTTCATTGGCTATAGCTCTGAATCTTTACAACGTTCTTTCCATCTTGGCCATCGATTGACTGATTAATCCAGGGCTTGTAATTCATCCTTATCCATTTAGTCTTCCAGAAAAACATGGATTAAATCGACTTTTGCATTCAGCAGACACCTATTGTATAGGTCTGCTGATGACCTTGTTTGTTAGCTTACTTTTAGTCTACTGTGTTTTATAAACACCTCAGCTGACTGCTTCTCATCTAACTTTTTATTATGAAGTTAGAGTACACCATTTTGATTATAACCAAGTTCCAATCACCATTTTACTATGGAACTTAGACCTTCTACACAAGGTATATGTGATCGGTTTTGGTCATCACAGACTTCCCTAAATTCTGATCCTATATCCTTGACTTTAAATACAAAGTTTGATCCTTTAGCCTTCATTACTGAGTTTGAACCCTCAGTCTTCAACCATCAGAAGGTCCTAGACATTCTACTGACCTAGACAGGTCTGCTAAACAAGTCAGCTGACCTTTTTACAGCGCTTGTTTGATCAAACCTATACAAAGATCAAACTCTAGTAAACCTATACATTCAATCTAGTCATCTTTTTGCCTTTGCTCTATAACAGCTAGTCTGGCACTCATCATTAAAACTAAAATATGCCTAACAATAGGAACCATCATAAAAGTAATGCCAGATGTTCATAGTCCATGAAGAGTCATGAGCAAGTATGAAAGTAAATCTGGTGAATGTCGAGAATATCCTTAAACAAGTTAAGGATGGTTTCCTAGTTTATCGAAACTTGCAATCAGATAGATATAGTTATACAGACGTATATCCTGAGTCTTATGAAGGCGAGTGGGAGCTACAGTCTGGGTTTGTAGTCACTTTGATTAAGTGATACATTGAGCTGGAAATGTTCTGGGCTATGGGTCACTGTAAATTCTACAACTTAGCCAAAGCACAATAGTGCCCTTGGAGGCGCAGCGGGAGCAGTACATGAGTCTATGAGGTTCATTCCTGAACCTTGTATGGTTCTTCCACCTTTTCTATATCGCTGATATAGTAAGTGGATTCATTGCTTGAATCAAGAACTAAGGTCTCGTCAGAGATTAGATGTGTGTGTTGAGGCAGTTCATTTTGACTTGATCATTTGGAGCATGATATGAAGGTAGTCTGAGTCCCCACGGATAGTGATCCATTTACGCTTAAGGTTGGTTGCGAGTATTGCATGAGATTCTTGTATTTCAACTTGGTCTTGTGTGTACGAGTGATTGGCTTTAGGCCATGTGGGAGATTGTTGAAATAGTATCCTAAACCCAATCGGGTTGGACTGGATCCGACCAGGTCGGATAATTTCTACTATTTCATTATGATTATACATATATAAAGTGACTTTTCTATTGTCATATATTTGTTCTTTTAAAGAACAAATTATGAATCGCTATATTATAACGCCTTTAGTATTAAACTATGATAGAGAAAACCATGATAGGAGATTGTGGTTGATGAGATCTCTAATCACTTTAATAAGTTTGATACTTAAATGTCTCTAGGTTGATGTACTATTAAACAAGGCATTGATAGTACAAACATGATAGCACGTATTAGATGTCTTCTGTCTTTAAGGGCAGGGATAGATCTCATCTATCGAAGTGTAAAGACACTTGGACTGTACGTGGACGTGTATTAGAGAATGCGTACGTTAGACGGATCCACTTACACTGTTAAGTGTCACACTATGTGACGGTTGTGTAATTGTCCTTAGGACCGGAGTCTACATGGCATCATGGTGTGGATTGTCATGCTTTGACACTATTGAGGTTTCCCCTAGCCATGGGGCGATCATGCAGTAGTGATTGGGTGTGATACTGAAGCATGCGGAGTATACATGTTTGGTCATCCGGGAATCGCGTACACTATCAATAGGAGTGAATATCCGAAAGGGCCTTCTTATAAGGAATGTCTAGGTCTCGTGAATCTTCGCAAAGTGGGAGTAAATGAGTTACTTCGAGAGAGCATGATATCCAGATTATAAGATACGGTCGTTGATGTTTGACACTCGACGTACGACCGTATGGATATTATTACAGCGATTGATTCCATTTACACGGTAACTGTTTCATATAAAAGGTAGTAGTCATTGCATTTGACTCTTCCGATGATTGGGGGTCAAATGTGTTGCTAGACACTATTCCGTAATCGTTAGGTATGAAGGGCATTTTCATATTTTTCACTTTTTGTCTACGGCCAACATTTTCGGAAGCCTATCGTGTCACACACATAAGAACATCTAGCCGGATTAAAAATGCGGTTATAGCGATAACCAAATAAGAAATTTTATCTCGACTATAAAGTGTTATAGTGATAATTAATATGGTGGTATTTATTTATTATGAATAAATTAAATACAAGATATTAATTATGTTGATTAATTAAATATACATATATTAGATATGTGTGTCGAAATATATATGTGTATATTGATACACATGTATTTTGTAAATTAATTAATCATTGTATTATATTATCTTGTATTAATATAAGATATTGATATTTATATATGTATATACATGTGAGTGACATGAATATGTGATATGCATGTGCACATTTGTATTAAATATTATATATTAAATATATATATATATATACATATATATATATATATATATATATATATATATATATATATATATATATATATATATATATATGTGTTATATGTTATATATATGATATATACACATTAAATTGATTTATGGTAATATAAGATATTCAATATTAATATTATAAATCAGATCAAAAATCAAAAATATTTTCCTTATTTTATTGGAAATTAGTTTTCTTTCTTCTCTATCCATTAGGAAGCTTTTCTCAATGAAATTAGGTAGAAAATATGGCGTCCATTTTTCCTTTAAATGGGGAGTTGTGTCATCTCTTTTACAACACAATATTCCTGCAATATTTTAGTGAGATAAAAAGAGAGCTTCTTAAAGAGGGATTTGAGAGAGAGAGAGAGAGAGAAAAGGTCGGTCTAGAAACCGAGTTTTCTAGTAGCAATACGATGGTGGATTCCAGTGGGTTGTTCGTGTGAACTAGCGGTCGATGCCGAACGCTTGGGCGGCTCCGTACATCGCTACTCTCCGTAGACGGTCAAAGCGTCGATCTTTTAGATCTGGCAAGGAACAGCCGTCTGCTATCTTATTATGTTTGTTGCTTAAACAAAGTCGATCCTGGTTAAAGGAAATAATTTTTTGAATTCCGTTGCATTCTCGCATAGATTTCTTAACATCATTGATAACAAAACTCCTTTCAGTTGCTACATAAGAAGTTGCAAGTTTACACTGATCTTAAAGTCTTTGGTTGTTTTGTTTATGCCTCTACGCCAGCTCACGATAGGTCTAAATTTGATCCTGGGGCTAGAGAATGTGTGTATAT
This sequence comes from Gentiana straminea, assembly GCA_036785695.1. Classification (NCBI taxonomy): domain Eukaryota; kingdom Viridiplantae; phylum Streptophyta; class Magnoliopsida; order Gentianales; family Gentianaceae; genus Gentiana; species Gentiana straminea. The sequence goes on along the minus strand of JAVUPR010000207.1, from coordinate 19,968,996 downwards.
TGGTATACCACAGCATACTAAAGGGCATAGTCTGTTACATAAAACTACAAGAGATATATATGTGTCTATAGATGTAAAGTTCTATGAGGATGTGTTTCCTTTGCATGTCTTAGCTACAGGTAATGATGCAAATCAGTCTACAATAGTCCCATTGCATGTACCCTATCTGTTGAATCTGGACAATCTAGTGTTTATTCCAGATATCATGGTGCAGTATGGAAATATGGATATGGATAATACGCATGATCCAGAACCTACAAATTTGGTTGCAGCTCCTCATCAAAATGTTCCTAATGATATTCCCAATGCTCCACCTGAGCAAATAACCAGAAGATTAAGTCGGGCTAGACATCAACCAGCATATATGGATTAGTATGTTATACCACAAAAGAAGTCTCCATATTCTACTCATAATGTGCTCACTTATGACTACATTCCAAATGGCTACAAGAATTTTTTTGTGCCATATCAAATAAGACAGACCAAGAACATATAATCAAGCTGTCAAACATGATTGTTGGAAGGAAACCATGCAAAAGGAGCTAAATGCTTTGCAAGCCACACATACATAGGAGATTGTCACCCTGCCCCCGTGGAAAAAAACATACGTTGTAAATGGTTGTATAAGATCAAATACCAAGCAGATGGTTATATAGAGAGGTATAAGGCCAGATTGGTAGCTAAAGGTTACACACGGACTTATGGGATCGATTATAAGGAAACATTTTCCCCTGTGGCCAAGGTTACTACTATAAGAACATTATTGGTTCTAGCTGCATCAAAGCAGTGGCACATCCATCAAACGGATGTGAACAATGCTTTCCTTCATGGAGAACTTGATGAAGATGTCTATATAGACTTACCCTTGGGATTTATAGCAAACAAACCTAATCAAGTATGCAAGTTAACTAGATCATAGTATGGTCTCAAACATCATAACCTATTTACAAGAGGATCAGAGGACACATTCATAGCACTGTTGGTCTATGTAGATGATATCATAGCTGCAAGTGCTACTATGAATCCTATAAATGAAGTCAAACAAGTTTTACATTAGAATTTCAGATTAAAGACATTGGTTTACTGAGGTACTTTATGGGAGTTGAAGTAGCAAGGACAGCTCAAGGAATATCCATCAATCAAAGGAAATATGATCTAAACCTCTTAGAAGAGAATGGTTTCCTTGAAGCTAAGCCAGTTAGCACTCCACTCAATTCCAAACAGAAATTGACAGCAGGAGACTCAGAACTCTTATAAGATAAATCATCCTATAGAACTCTGGTTGGAAAACTCATTTACTTGTCCTTTACAAGGCCTGACATAGCTTTTGCAGTAAAAAAGATCACTCAATTCCTATCAAACCCAACAGTACATCATATGCGAACAACACACAGGTTGTTAAGACATATCAAAAGTAATACTAGTCATGGATTATTGTTTCCAGCAAAGAATGATTTGAAATTGAAGGGTTACACAGACTCTGATTGGGCTGGCTGTGAGGACTCTAGGAAATCTATTTCTGGATATATCATGTTCTTAGGAGTAGATCCAATCTCATGCAAGGCAAAGAAGAAAACCACCATTGCAAAAAGCTCATCAGAAGCTGAATATAGAGCTATGGCTAGTGCTACATGTGAATTACAGTGGCTTTTGTACATTATGAAGGATCTTCAAATGCCAGTATCTTTGCCTATTTTGCTCTTTCATGACAATGCAAGTGCCATACATATAGCCAAAAACCCTATTTTTCATGAAAGAACTAAACAAATAGAACTTGATTGCCACATCACAAGGGCCAATGTTCAGTTTGGTTTTTTGAAATTAATGCCGGTCAGGACTCACAACTAGTTAGCTGATAGATTGACTACGGCATTGGATGCCCCACTGTTCCATCATTTTCTGCAGCAAATAGGAGTTCACTCTGTTTTCCAACCATCTGTCCTCCATCAACGATTGAACTACAAGGATAGAATTCTACAAACAAGTTCAAGCTTCACTAACTTTCAGCATGAGGGGGGCTATTGAGAATGATTGAACTACAAGGATAGCAGTCTGCAAACACGCATCTGTTTAGATTGCCTTAGAGGCATTAGGTCGAACACCTTCAACCAAAAGTGGTTGAAGGTGGTTATAAGCCATAATGGTTAGGTAGTTAGTTGTAACCGTCTTTATTTACTTCCATCAGCTGTATATCAGTATAAATAGCAGTTGTATGAAGTTGGTAAATCTATCACGTAAGTTTCTAATATAAAATCACATTTTCCGTTTTTACAATGAAGAGTTCATTGTTTGTTTCTAGTTCTTCTTAATTCCCGCGTTTAGATTAATCATATTCACGAATTTCTACACAAGTATCAAATGGCGAGACAATGCAATGGAAGGTACATATGTTTTGGTTCACATCCTAATACACTATGAAGCAAAAGTACGACCCCTGCAAATAAGGAAAAACTCTATCAAATGAAACCAGACAAGTATGCATCGATATATTTTTGCACCTGACCTCAAACAAGAGACAATACAAAATAATTCATATCAAGCAGTCAATTCAGTTGACATATTCACTATGACATTTTTTTTTTCTTCTAAAAGCCCCGGTTATCTCGGACCATCCGGCCCGACTAATCCGGAGTTCAACCCGGGATGGATATCAGAGTCTGACTCTTACTCAAGAGTAATGACTTGCCTAAGAGGAGAATCGAACTTGTGACCTCCTTAGATATTTTCAAGTCACCTACCACAAGAGTCAAGCTATTTGGTTTCAACTACACTTGAAAAAAATTCATTCATTAGTTCTGATGTATCAAAGAGTGTTTTCATTAAGGGAGTAACTAAACACAAAAAAATATGTACTTGTTTTATTTCACTAAGATTTTTTTCCATAAGGCATTTTCCTAGTAAGAATTAGCGAGAAACATTTTTAGTGTAATAGACATCTAGAAGATAGTGTTATGAAAAATGTGATTCATGGATCTCCATTTATGTATTAGAAATACCGAAAGTCTAGAATATTCATTAGTTTATGTAGCAAATAATAACATCACCTTTTAAATTAAAAAGTTCAAGAGTCATTTATTCATCATAACAATTATTGCGTATATTACCATATAAATCTCCACATATGTTTATATGTTTGTAACCATGTAACCATGTGGGTGATTAAAGGTGAGCAAAAACTCAATAAACCATTTCAAACCGAAAACTAAACCGGTTCAAACTGAATTGACTCAAAACAGTATCAAACCAAAATATTTAGTTCGGTTACTTTTATTTTGCCCCAAACCAACTCGAACTCAGACCGTTGCTTATCCATACATAAAATGAACTTATTTTAATTAAGTATGTGCATAATTTTTATTTTTATTTTTATTTTTATTTTTATTTTATTTTTTGTTATCTATGATAGTTTTGTGAATCCACTTTTTTTGTATTATATGTAATTGGCGTTCAAAGGCTATGTGCACCGATTTGCGTAAAATATACTTTTTTTTACAAAGGTGTAAGATATACTTTATGATTATTGGTTAAACTATATTGATAATTACTCAAAGATCTTTCTCCGTTCATATTATCACCCCAACCTTGTAAAACTCCATATTTTGTGATGTTACCCATTGAAGTTTGGGTATTTGAAAAATCAACGAATGGATTTCAAAAAAGAAAAAGAAAAATCAACGAATGGAAAATGAGATTTGCTAAGATGCTCGTAAAATTATATGGGGGATGGGTAGTGTGTTTAGTAGTTATATGATGTGTAACGTGTTTGTGTTATTTTAAGTGATTCGTTTGATTATGCTTCGTTAATAATTTTATCATAAACTATTTATTGTGTCAAAAAAATAGCAATATTAATTTCTTTATATTTGGTCTTGAAAAACCAGCCTAAACCGAAACTTGTTCAAACCAAACATGTTTTGGTTTGGTTTTGGTATAAAAATCCGAACATAGCCGACTAGTAATAAGTTTAAACCAAACCGAACCCAACCAACACGACTAAAGCTTAATCTTATGGATGATGATGTGAATAAAAAAAAAATTCATATCTCTTGTTTATCCCTTATAATGGTAGTACTGTTGGTTTCCAATTAAAACCAAATCATTATAACATGGTTCTCTTTAGTTATTTGTCTTTGTGAAATGACTAAGAAACTCTTGATCTAAGAGAAACATGAATAGAATATTATTATTTTTCTAAGAACGATCGAATAGGATATTATTAAGGTAAAATTAGGGAAAAATCCACCTTTCCCCCCCTAATTAAGCATTAATCCAGCATCAATTTTTTAGTTGCATTAAAGACAAAAAATTTCCGCCTTGACTGTTTTGCCCTTTATTTATATTTGCTCTTCATTCCTCGATTTCATACTTCGTTTCTGAATCCGATGCATTAATTGTGCATCCAGCTTCAATTGCGGCTTGAATTTCTTCCTTCTTGCACATTTATTCCGTATCTTCTTTGATTTTCGAGTGATTGTCATTTTTCTATCGAAGCATCCTGCTGTTAATACCAAGGGCTTTCAGGTATTCTTTCATTTCCGAATTAGCTTACGACAATTCCTAGCATTAGTACGAGTTCGTTGACCGCGTACGGGCGATCTGTCTTGATGGCATTTCTTTTTCCGATTTAAGGTAATATTTTAACTGAAATTTTGAAGTGTATCTCGCTTTTTTGTTCTTGTGTTTTGCTTGTTTTGAATTCCAATGCAATGTGATTGGAATCAAATCACATTGCATTTATAGTTTGTTCCTAAACTTTGATTATGTTTTCAGACGTATTTTGAGATGTATTTTCATTGCAAACACATCGTTGCTCAATTGCTGTCAATTGTTGCTGTGAATTGTTTTATTATTCCATTGTTATTTGATTGTAGAATTATGATTAAGGACTTCAATTGAACTAAGTTTTTTGTTGTATTGTATGTTTTGGAATTTTTATTTCAGCTGTTTATCATTTTTGGAATCTGATGTTCTGTTTTTTTTTTTTTTTTTTTTGCATCAAAATCAAATTAGATTTCATTTTTAGTCATCCTTGCTCAATTGCTTTGTATTGTTGCTGTGAAATGTTGTATGATTTCATTGTTATTTGTTTCTAGAAGACTGCTGTGTTATGATAGAAGGATTAAGTAAGTATCAGTAACACGGTATCAGTATAACAGTATCATTGGCAATGACTTATTTAGTTAGTGTTAGATGTTAATTTGTGTTTGTGTTTCTTTGCAGATTGTGTGAGGATGTTGATTTTGCTTTGCACCTATGCGTTGGAGACCTATGTTTTGTCTGTTTTTGAAACTGGCTGCTTCCAGTTTATTTTGGATAAGATTTGTAGAAGATGGTGTTGTTTGAATGCATCATATGTTAAGTTGTTCTACAAGTTACCTGGTTGTTCTAAGTGTTTTTGTCTAGTGGTGAAGATTTGGTTACATTGTTTGTTGTGTCTCGTTCATTTACTGGGAATGGTATTCATGTTGATGTGGTAGAGGAAAGCAATATTCCTTCCTCAAGTTCTAGTACACGTGTTGCTGAGGTTGATAATGTTCTTTCGTCAAGCTCCAATATTTGTTTACGTTCTGTTGATGCTATTAGTGATCAGAATTGTATGTCAGAGTGTTCATTGCGTAAGACGGCTACTAGGATTAATCTAGGTTGCGATAAGATATCTTTTAAGAAGGGAACAGTCTTTTATGGTGGTGCCTTGGAATTCAGATTATCGCTGCAAAAGGTGTCTATAGAGACTGGTTTTCAATATGTTATAAAAAAGAATGAGAGCAACATGATAACAGCTTATTGTCCTTTCAAGGAAACATATAAGTGTACTTGTAATGTACATTGTATTAAATTGCATATGAATGGATATTTTTATGTGAATGACACATGCAATGTTCATATTTGTGGTTCTGCTAGTCGTTCTTTTAATGGATCACGAATGACCTCTGAGCTTGTGGCTGGGGTTATTGAAAAGATGGTTCGTGATACATCTAATTTGAGTCCTGCTGTAGCTAAACGTGATTTGTTCTCACTATTATTGTTTAGGTGACTTATTTCAAAGCAAGAATTGGTGTGTGGAAAGTTCAATCAGCTTTGTTTGGCAATGTTCGTGAATCCTTCAGGAGATTGCCTTCTTATGTTCAATGCATTTTGGATTCAAATCCTGGTTCTCTTGTTGTTTATGTTGTGGATAATGTATCATGTCAGTTTAAATGATTGTTTGTTGCTTTTGGTGGGTGCATATGTGGTTTCAACTCTTGCCCTCCTCTTCTTTTTTTGGATGGAGCATATTTGAAAGGTCAATTCAGAGGTCATTTGTTGGCTGCTACAGAGATGGATAATATGGTTGATTAACACTATCATAGTAACAGTATCACAGTATCAGTATCACATTATCAGTATCAGTAACACAGTATCATGAACTCTAACAGTGATATTATTTTGTTTTATGTTAGGTATCTATCCCCTTGCTTTTGCTTTTGATGATTCGGAGGATTCTAATAATTGTGAATTGTTTCTAAGGCATTTGAAGACTATTTTGGATCTCGAGCGGTGAATAACGTTTATTAGTGATAAGAATTCTGGCTTGATTGATGGTGTTCGTACTGTTTTTCAGAATGCCTACCATTCATATACCTTGTATCATTTGAAGCTTAATTTACGTCAAAAGTGTGCTGAATCTTTGAGAAGTAAGATTTTTAGGCAACGAATGGTTGACTTTCTTGACCAGTGTGCATATGCTTTTACTGAATCGAAATTTGATTATAATATGAATGTAATGCTTCTTGAGGGTGGTGAAGCGGCAAAAGATTTTTTTAATAATCTGAAGCATGAGAATTGGGATTATGCACACTTCAAGAGTCGTCGGTATGGTTACATATCATCTAGTATATCAGAATCCTTTAATTCATGGGTTGTGAATGACCGTCATCTATATGTTATAAACTTGATTGATGCTATCCGTATTAAAATTATGCAGCGACTTTCAGGTTGGTGTTACTGTTACTATTATATATTTCATGTTGATGTGTTTTTTGACAGTTGCTTTGTTATTTGTTGTTGTTGTTGTTGCAGATAAGAGATCTTTAGCTACATTTTGGATTAGTCCTATCTGTCCCACAATTGATGCTATCCTATCGGCTATGATGGATGAATCTAAGCAGTGGAATGTTGTTAGCTCGACTGTGTTTATTTATGAGGTTCAATCTTCCCCGAGTGCTCTAGTGAATTTAAGGGATCGCACTTGCTCTTGCTACCTTTGGCAAAGATTTTGTTATCCATGTCGTCATGGAGTTGCTGCTGTCATGAGTACTAGGTCATTTTTGGATTGTTATCAATATGCAGTTTAACCTATTCCAGATGCTTATCTAACAGCTCGGATATCAACTGCATCTATTGTATTGCCTCTATTCTCTAGGAGGCAGCCTAAAAGACCTCGGACTAAACGCCTTCCTTCACGTGGAGAGTCATCAAAACGTTTAAAGCATGCATATAAATGTAGTCGTTGTGGTTCTTCTAGTCGTCACAATAGGAGTACATGTAATGCTGTTGTTCAGTTGGGTTGATATTGTATTTGACGATTTTAGAAATGGTTGTTGGGGTTTGGATTTTGACTGTTAAACTATGATACTGATACCGTTACTGTGGTACTGATACTGTGTTTTTGTATTCACATTGAATAATATTTGATTATATATTTTGGATTGATGAATAGTTTTGTAATCTCAACCATTTTTGTATTGAGTGATCAATAGTTTTTTTGTAGTTCCTTAATGATCATGATTCTTCATTCAAAGTTTCTTATTTAATAAAAATTTCAATGAATGGATTCTCATTTACAATATTAACATAGTAATAGGCATAGGTAGTTTGAATAACATAAATCATTAATTGACATAAGTAGTTTCAATCATTCAGTGCAACATTTCAATATGTACATTATAAGAGAAGTTGTTAAACAGTTGACTTTACATTAGAAGAAGAATACTACATTAACAGTAACATTTGATTCATTGTTATGCTGTTTATAATCATTCCTTTCATTTGCTTAACTTCTTCATCTGCTAAGTCTTTTTGAATTCCATTTCCCTTCATGAGTCTGTTGATGTAGTATATCATATACAAAGCACAGTCATTCCTGCATCAGTTGTAGTTCAACGGATTAGTATTGATAATAGTAATTAAAATCAATGAACACTTTGACGTACAATAAACAGACAATGTAATACTTTCTTACGTTGCGTATTTTGGTAGTGGCCGGTTGGGAACTTTGTTTATTTTCAGAGGCTCTCTTTGATTCTTCTTACATTTTTTGCTTCATCTGGGTACATGCAGTCCCATATAATCAATAGCTGTGAATGATTGTGTATTTCAAATGCACCAGTTAGCACATTATATAACAGTATCACAGTATCAGTATTATTATCACAGTATCAGTATTATACAACGGTACCACAAGGTTGCTTACTAGATATGCACAGTCCTTCAAGTAAGGGTCCGTTCCTTTTGGTGTTTCAGTGAATGGTACATACTCTAAGTACATTCTCTGCTTTGTGACTAAGAAGCATCCAATGGTTTCCATGTTGGCTTATTCTACTGCCCCACATCGGAATGTGCACTGATTTTCATGCTCTTATTTGTTTGACAATGTCTTCAATAGGTTCCTTGTCACAACCACCTTCTGTTCTGTGGAATCTTAAGAAATCCTCCGGCAAAAAAGAATTTTAATCTTTATAGTAATAGTAGTATTAACAGTATCTATACAAGTATACTAGTTAGAATTCTATCATACCAATGGTGCTGCTTCAATTATGTGTTTAGGTTCTTGTATTACCCCTGCCTTTTTCAAGATTGGGCACATTGCATCTATTACCTGTGTATGAAGTTATGTTGTCAGTATCTAAATTATGTTGCATAAAAAGTGGATATTGCAGTGATATTATGAACTTCTTACCGATTCATCAATGAATAAGTTATTCAATACTGCTACGAGTGAGTTGACAGTGACAAATGGGTAATCTCCAATTGATCTTGCCCACACTTCATTTTTGTGTATAATTATATGAGTCTTATTATTCTTGAAGATTTAATTCATATTACAGTAATTGTTTATAAAGAGATACTTACTCACTGCCACCCTGATGATTATGATCCCAGATACGTTGATATGCCTCTTTCATAACATATGCTCCACATTCGTATTCATCATTTGATTCTTTTATGACTACTTTCCCGTCGATCACGTCGTTATCTTTGGGAGCAATGTACTTTTCTTCATGTTTTTTCTTCTTCGGTTTCCCAATGTCATAGTCAAACGGTTCATCTTGTACATCCATCTTTCCTCTTGGATTTTGATGAATCCTTCTTATCAATGATGACTCCCCGGTTTCTCGCTTACTTTGTTGAGTCACTTTCTGAACTTCAAGCTCTCTATTCTTTGTCCTCAACGTTTCTTCCTTTGCTTGCAACTTTTGAATCTGGTTCTCCTGTAAATCCAAACGTGTCTTCTATTCTTGTAGATGTTCTTTAAGCACTCCTTCTGATAATTCATTTCCTTCGGCCTTTCTTTTCATCTCAGCTAAGGTTTCCTCTTTTTCATAAAACTGTTTTTCGAATTATGTAATTCTATTTTTTCTTTTGAATGCACATTCTTCATTTCACTTAGACACATCTTGAGGTCTTGTTTGATTCCTAAGCTCTCATTAATTGTTCCTTTCAAGTTGCTGAATTTATTCTCTTTTTCAAAGTTGTCATTCTCTAGTTGAGCAACTCTCCTCACTAAGATCTCAATCCTCCTTCAATCTTCCTCTTGCTGCTGTTTCATTCTTTGTTTTTCTTGATCATCTTTGCTTGGATTAATTTCCGTCCAGAGATTTTCAATGTATTTATTCTTCTTATCAACCAATCCTTTCTTGGGGCTACGGCCATCCGCCGGGAGTTTCGTGAGTTTTTCTATTTGGCTTTGCTCCCCCGCCGCGATTCAATGAGAATGGATAAGAGGCTCGTGGGATTGACGTGAGGGGGTAGGGATGGCTATATTTCTGGGAGCGAACTCCGGGCGAATATGAAGCCGAATATGAAGTCACCTCATACGGCTCCTCTTTCAATTCTTTCGAATTGCATCTGAGTGCTCACAGAACCAATACTGCATTGAATATAGTTTATGTTAGTAATTTAACAAGATTATTGCATAAAATAAGTAGGAAGTGAAAGAAACTTACAGGTAACATCATAGTGCATCCATTCACTTGTGTTGGATGGTTCCAATCCTGATTTAAGCCATCAATCAGTTGATCTAACATATATTGTGACCAGTTGAAAGTATTTAATCTGTCTATGTCACCAACATAGTGTAGGAAACCCCATGCTATATTCCCTTATGTATTTGGCAGCAAGACTATGTGGAGAAGTAGTAGATACAATAGCTTGGCACAGTCATCAATAGATTGTTCATCACTGGCTTTTACCAGCTCCTTCACTTTAGTTTTGACTGTGTGTGCACTTAGACTTTTTGCATTCTGAAAGTGCCTTGTTATAACCCTGTTTCACGCCTTCCACGAGCTTTTATATTGCCAATTTCTTGTTCACCATCCTCTATCCCGAAAATTAGCTTTATATCCAATATTGTGTTGAAATAATGGCCTAAACCCAATCGGGTTGGACCGGATCCAACCGGGTCGGATCATTTCTACTATTTCTTTATGTTTATACATATATAAAATGGCTTTTATGTTGCCATATATTTGTTCTTTTAAAGAACCAATTATGAATCTTTATATGATAACATCCTTAGTATTAGACTGTGATAGAGAAACCATGATAGGCGATTATGGTTGATGAAATCTCTAATCACTTTAATAAGTTTGATACTTAAATGTCTCTAGGCTGATGTACTATTAAATAGGGAATTGATAGTACAAACATGCTAGCACGTATTAGATGTCTTCTATCTTTAAGGGCAGGGGTAGATCTCATCTATCAAAATGTATAGACACTTGGACTATACGTAGACATGCATTAGAGAATGCGTACGTTAGACTGACCCACTTACAAGGTTAAGTGTCACACTTTGTGGCGGTTGTGTAATTATCCTTAGGACCGGAGTCTAAATGCCATCACGGTGTGGATTATCATGCTTTGAACCTATTGAGGATTCCCTTAGCCAATGAGCGATCATACGGTAGTGATTGGGTGTGATACTGAAGCATGCAGGGTATACATGTTTGGTCGTCCAGAAATCACGTACCCTATCAGTAGGGGTGAATATCAGAAAGGGCCTTCTTATAAGGAATGTCTTACTCTCGTGAATCTTTGCAAAGTGGAAGTAAATGAGTTACTTCGAGATAGCATGATATGCAGATTATAAGATACGGTCGTAGTTTGACACTCGATGTACGACCGTATGGATATTATTACAGCGATAGGATTCTATTTACACGGTAACCGTTTCACATGAAAGGTAGTAGTCATTGCATTTTACTCTTCTGATGATTGGGGGTCACAGTGTGTTGCTAGACGCTATCCCATGATTGTTAAGTATGAAGGGCATTTTCGTAATTTGAACTTTATGCATACGGCCAACATATTTCGAAGCCTATCGGGTCACACACATAAGAACATCTAGCCGGATTAAAATGCTGTTATAGCGATAACCAGATAAGGAAAGAATTTATCTCATACTATAAAGGTTATAGTGGTAAATTAATATGGTGGTATTTATTATGAATAAATATAATACAAGATATTAATTATGTTGATTAATTAAATATGTCACTACAAGAAATTCGGCTTTTAATGAGGAGAATTCTCCTCATTAATCGTCCATTTCTCCACATTAAAGGCTTTTAATGAGGAGAAACCACTCCTCATTGCAGCTTCTCTAGTTAAAGGTATATAATGAGGAGAATTGAATCTCCTCATTAATTATATCATACATTTAATGAGAATATACCCTCCTCATTAAAATTATTTTTAATAACGACTAATCTACTCATTATCTAGTCATTTACACCTCATTAAATAAAAATTCAATACAACACAACTCCTCATTAAAAGGCCAATTGCTCCTCATTAAATCATGAAATAATCATGATACTTCTCCTCATTATAAGGCAATTGACCCATCACTAAATTGGAAAAATATTGTTCTTTTTTTGTAATCTTGAACATTAAAGATTTACATCTTCATATGCTTTATATTAATCAAATACATCAATACACACAACGATAGATTATTTCAAAAAGATAAGTAACATATACATGGGTATTTAAAGGATTTTCTAATATCACATCCCAAAAAAACACGTTTCTTTAGTCGTAACTACAAAATACTACTTCCAAAATATTCTTATGTACTAAAACATCCTAGATGCCTTTAACGGAAAGGAGGAAAAACATAACATAAAAGGAAAACCTTTCTCATGCGAGTAACATCTTCCATTGATCCTTCTATCACTTCGACAACATGCTCTAGCTTGTTCGCCTTGATGAGTTCCCTTGCATGATCGGTCATCTTGGTAGCTTCTACAACATAAAATTTTCTTGCTCCCGAAATTGACCGATTGCTAAAATGCCACTTCTTGTTCCTACAACCAGAACATCCTACAAGTTGGATACACCATTTAAGTCTTGCATTATTCACAAATACAGAATGAAACAATCCAGTGTGAAATCATAATGTCAAATGAGAACAAAAATTTACATCAATTGCAACTCAAAGTGAAATAACAAATTGAGGCAAAATCCCAAAAATCATGTGCCAAAAGTAAACATCCAAATATTCAATTGTTTTTCCCATTCCCATACTTATGGATGAGTATTCCATCACATTAGCTAGCATGCAAGAAAATGAACGAGAGTAAGTACGGGTTCCTTGTATCACCTCTAATGCTTAATCTTGAATAGCATCAAATACATGCGCCTAGTTACTGCTCAAATAATGAACTCTTGCTCAAATCCATATCATATAAGAGTACACAAATTCTAAATCATTTGCTTTTCTTTTTCCAACTAATCAACACCAAAAGAATATAATAGCAAAATATTTAGCAAACGAGTATGGACTGTGATGCCAAGCAAAACAAGCTAACAATCAACATTTTCATATAAAAGTAACTAGATTAAACATGAAGAGAGGTCATACCTTTCCTTCAAAGTGGTGCTTGTTCAAAATGCAGGCACAACAGCAACAACCATCATGTTTAAAGAATTGCAGCAGCAGCTAATATGTCCCCACAACATCTGAAATAAACCAGAAAAACCAGAAGCAAAGCATGAAAAAATTCAAAGGAGAGCAGGAGGATGTCAACAAGTTTTTAAGAAGCACCATGTTTGCATCAAATCAAGCTTGGTCAAAACACCAACAGTACGTTCACGTATCATATCCGGGTTCAGAAAAGGAAATGAATTGTGTACATCTTTGAAAGATAATCTTATATGTTAAGAATATATGTATACTAAGATAACCGAAAGAAATATCTGCTGGATCAACTTCTCTTGCAATCTGAATGGCATCAGATGTGGCAAGATCCAGATTGGCTGGAGTTGTGGCTAAAAGGATACAGTTCGGCTGCCTTACAAAAAATAAGAGTTACAACCAAATGTCAATTGAAAGTTTTAAGAAATCAAGACACTCAATAGTCCAATTACGTGCTAGCTTCAAAACAACGGGTTATAAACCCATAATTGGTTTCATAACAGCCTACGGCATAGAGCCTATGACAGGCTTAAGATGAAAACTTCCCACCCCTTGTCATACCCTTCACATGAAAGATAAAAATTGAACCAAAAGCACCAACCCAAAAACAAACCAAACTAGTTGCTTGTTTCATCACTCTTAAAAAAAAATCAAACTTCGAAATAAGGTATCGATTTGCTTTTGTGCTTGTATATCGCAGTGTGGTCATGACTCATCGTACCTTCTTCGCAGGAGCGGACCATGTCCACAATTTCTTGAACAATACTTTTTGGCTGGCCCTCTGCCAGTTGCCAAACAAAAAGACAGTTGTCACTATCAAATACCGAGAACTGCTAAGGAAAAGGATGAAAGGCGACGTACCTATGACAACCATTATTAAACCCTGTAAATCTACAAGTCTTAGATTAAGAACTGCCAAACAAAAGGGGTAGCTGTCAGAACAGTAACAAGAGAGCAAATAAAAGCTAGAATATTTCAAAGTATGCTATGAAAACATTCATATGCTAATGAGACAAGGGTGAAGTGGTAAAAGTGTTGAGGCCCCTCCGAGATCTTCCAGGTTCAATCCTTGCTATAGGCAAAATTAATCCACCTTATGTGGTGTTAAGTCCAGAAAATGTGGTGTGCAGTGCATATTGTTTTTGACACACACACACACACACAAAAAACAAAATAATGAAAGAGTAAGCAGCTATATGAGTGAAGATCATGTGTATGGAAATACAATTTGATAAGCTACTTGGCAATAGAATAGTATACAAAACAACTGATTAACGCACCATAAGGAGAGTAAATGCTGAGATTGATAGGAAGAGAAGAGATTCGCTTCGTGTTTCCAATGACTCTATCAGTTTCTACCTGTATTTCTTTCTGAAACATAGCTACACACAAGAGAAACTCAAATGTAAGCATCAACTTAGACTGCAAGGGAAAATTCTTCAAAGCTACGATAAAGTATCATGACAAGCCAAGTACTCAAGTTAGGAGGTAGAGAAACTTGAAGCAGCCATAGATCCCATCACAATAGGTAAAAGCACTTGCAGTAGCTTCTTCATCAAAAGAATCAGTCATCAATGCCAAAGTACTTCTGTTAATAACCAAACTACAGCGACACTCCAACATCCACTAGGCTACAAAGCCCTTTTTCCATGCATTCAGCTTTTGAAAAAAAGTACTCGAAAAATCTTGTTGCACTCTTATCTTCATACAATAAACCTCAACAGTCCGGCAATATGTTTGACTCAAAGAAGTGAAATGTTATCCAGTATGAAAAAAAAAACCAGACTTAACAAGAAACATGTACACCCTGTTTATAAGTAGAGTAACCAATGACTGACCTGGGCCCTCATTCAAAGACTATTCGTAATCTTCTGCACAAGTAGTACCCATTTCCAAATCTGTCAATTCATAACCATAAGAGAGATGTCATTTATCTAGCAACCTGTTTACCATGCATCTTAGAAATTTGATCAAAAGTGCTTATATCTAGCGAGCTTCAGCCATGTCCAGGCTCCAAGGCAGTCCATCTAAGGGGCAATCAACATTTGTTTGGGTAGATAATGCAAGTACGCAACCTAATCGATCATCTCCCACAGGGTCAGGCTCATTAACCTAATTACTCATTCACTCAAACAACTGCATCTAAATAGCCTAACTTGAAAACTATATCAAGAACGTCGTCTTCAGCTGGTTCAAATGCCCAATTAAAAAGCTTAAATATTAAGCCAAAACAAGACTATAAGCTCATTATGGACATAAAAAGGTAGGGAGGAAGAATAGCTACCAAATTAATCAAATATTTTACCATCATGGGACCATCCCGGTTTTCGGGGTTGCAATCAGGACTAATCCCAATTCCTTGCAGTCCCAATCGGCTTGCTGGGAAATCACAAGCTCGAATCTGCAATGCAATGTTGAAAATATTTCGTCAGCATACATACAAAAAATTCACCCATACCTCACCCAGGACCCTTAAAAGGCATCACAATCACTTTATTATAACATCACAATGAGAATAAATGTTCAATAGTTGACTTTCAATGTGATGCCGTGGTTGATGTGGTGCATTTAAATGTAAATCATAAATGTATAAAAGAAAGCATAAAGCTTTACATAAAAAGAAAAAGAAAAAAATATCAAAAAAAGATGGAAAAAAAAACATGTCTACCCAATACCCCCACATTAATAATTCTCCTTTCTTAAGAGATATCGCTACAAAATGGTAGGCTTCTGATAGATACATGAGCTAATGACTACCAAAGACACAGATGCATGAGCCATACTTCAAAGAATATTCACATGTTACCATGACCAACAACGTGCAGTTTTCGAGGGAAATGGGCCAGTCAACATGTACAATCACAAGAAGAAGAACAAATAATTGGCAGAAAGATGTAGCTCACAATGGAAATACACAGCCTCACTAACCACAATAATGCCTTTCACAAAATCGAATTCAGAAGTAACTTTGAATGAAACCAAACAACTAGTTATCAATTGTGAAATATCAAGTTCCAACCTTTATGCTTTCAAAGACTTCAGAATGAAATGGATTTATACAAAAGGACGCATGTTACAACAGTGACTTCTAAAGTTGCGGACAGATTCTATTTTTGTACTGAGAATAGGTTATCTAGAGCAAAATGCATCCATTCTCGTAGCTGATAGATCAAAGAAAGAAACCAAATAGTTAAGCCGCCTACCTATAGTATCCATCGAAATATGGTGATATTTGTGTAGACATCAATTGATGGTTCTCATACAATTCCAACACTCCTTATAGGAATATTACACCTTTCCAGCTGCAATGGAAAGCTGGATGTTACTTAAAAAAGAAGATTTAGAACCTGAATAGATGGTTACTCCACAAATGATTTTTCTAAAGTACGATTGGCATTTCCTTTTGAAATCCTAGCCATAACAGCCCACAAATTTGCTTGAACTAAACAGAACCTCATATTCAAAAACATAACACGGTCTCACAGTTTCATTTACCAGTGAGTTGTAACTAATTTCAAACATAATAGAACAGATTATATCGATTCATTTCAAATATAGAATTTTATAAGCTCTTCCGAAAGCATTACTCTACCAGCAAACTTATATTTCTCTTAAAAAAAATGCAACTTTCCCAGAAAAAAGCGCTAATGTATATGGAGAGAAAAAAAAGCCTACCATTCTGGGTAAAACACGAACTTTCTCAATGGTTTCATCTGATTCCCTTGAAATTTCCATGGCTTGGGTCACCTGAGAATAGCTTCAAGGTTATTAGATGTTTGAATGACAAAAGACGGAACTCACAGGCGGATGATGAAGCTTTATCCACGGGACCAGAAGAAGGCCTCTCATACTTCCTTATACTCCGAGAAGAAAGAGATGGAGTTGGATGAAATGAAGAGGCAGACTACTTAGTAGCAGGGAAGTTGAAAGAAGATGGCAGTTAGGGCTGGACATGGAAGGTAGTAGGCGGTGGAGTAGGGGAAATAGGTTTAGCCGATTTGGGTGTTAGGGATTTGGGAATGACGAACAAGAATAGATGGTGTTATTTTTTCGGAATGGTTATACCTAATAAAATAATTAAGTTAAGAAAAGTAAAAAAATAAAAAATGAATAATGAGGAGATTTTATTTATTGTATTTTTTATGAGGAGAAATTATGATCAATAATGAGGAGACCAAAAATTTGGTCATCAACTTAGAAATTTTTTAGGTCTCCTCATTATAAATATCATTTAATGATGAAATTATAGCTCCTTATTAATTTCTCCTCATTAGAGGGTAGTTTTCTAGTAGTGTGTATTATAATACACGTAATTTTGAGAAAAAAAATAATAAATATATATATGATATACATGTATTTTGTGAATTAATTAATCGTAGTATTATATTAATTAAATAAATATCTCGGTTCCCAAATTAGTGGGGAAGGGGACGCCATTTTTAAAGTGTATTGGATAGATTTGGATTGTGCAATTTAATTAATAAGATTACTATAATATTAATATTAGATATTAATTGATTTTGGAAAAACATATTTATGGTAATAAGATAAATATATTCAATATAAGATATTGAAAATATTTAGTTTTTATTTAATATAAGATATTATAATAAAAGAGATAAATCAATCAAATATATTTTCCTTGTTTTATTGAAAATAGTTTTTTTTTCTCCTCTATCCATTAGGATTCTTTTCCCAATCAGATTGGGATGTAAATGTGGCGCCTTTTATCCCTATAAAAGGAGAGTTGTGCGAAACTATTTAACATTACAATTACAAGTCTTATTCTCTACAAGAAAATTAAGAGAGCTTTTGAGAGAGAGAAAAGTTCGGTCTAGCAACCGAGTTTTTCTGGTAGCAATCCATGATGGGATTCCGGCGAGGTGTTCGTGTGGATCACTAGTAGAGGCCGAACGCTTGGGTGGCTTCGTGCAGAAACTACAACCGTAGACAAAGCGTCAATCTAGTTGGTTCAACCAAAGTTTTCTTTTGTCTACTTCTTTTATGCTTGTTGCTTAAATGAAGTCGATCTTGGGAAAAAGGAATTCAAAATTTTGAATTCCGTTGCATTCACGCGTTGACTTCCTAACAGTGGTATCAGAGCGAGCTTCGAGCTTAAGCAATAAGCATGTTAATTTACGTAGTAATTATTCTAGATGCATGATATAGATTCACGAAACAAAAACAAAAAAAAATTTAATTTCGGCGTAGGGCAGCTCGGCCGACTGGCGGCGGCGGCCCCAGGGCTTCCGGCGTCGGCTGGTGTTTTTTTTGGTGGACCCCAAAACTTTTGTTTTGTGTTTTTGTGAATTTTATGGTACATAGAAAATCTCATGTTGTTTAGTTCATGTCTTGTGTGCCAACTAATGGTACAAATAGTTTGTACCAATGGGATGCCACATAGCATGAAAAGTACCACTACTCAATTTGTTGAGTTAAATGGTTTGACCTATGGTCCACAATTGTGGACCTAAGGTCAACCTAGGCCATTTCAACTTTGGTTTGGAATAAGCCTAGGCCATTTTCAAAATATTTGAATTTGGAAAAAGCCTAGGCGCCCTTTTCAAAATTTTGATTTTGGAATGGACCAAGGCTAGTGCCTTTTGGTTTAGGAAACCCCAGGCATCCCTTTTGATTATGAATCAAAAGGAAAGAAACAAAAGAGACTTATTTTTAATTCTGATTTATTTTTGGAATAGTTCTAATCGATTAAAATTAAAATTGAAATCTAAAACTAACCGTTAATTTTATTTCGATTAAAATCAATTAATTAATTAAATGTTAATTAGTTAACTAAGTAGATAAAATTTAATAGATTAAACGGTAAACGATTAATTAAGACGCAAGTTGTTTGTTTTTAATTTTATCTTTTTCGTAAGATGTTATTGTATGGATTAGATATTGTGTAGATATAATATGATTATATGGACCCCGATTGATCATGGACTCGACCAATAGGATAGATGTGAAGATTTATTTTTCGTTGGTTTAAAAATTGTCCTAGGCCGTTATGAAAAAACGTGTCCTAGTTTATTTTCTGCATTATCCCATTCCCATTAGCTCCCCCCGTGTGCGGCGGGTGTATTTATTTTACTAGATAAAATTTATTTAACAAGAATGGAGCGGAAGATGGAGACTAAAGAAGGGGGTTGACCTACTATAATCGAAATTGCCTCCCCATACTATAATGACGGTGAAGAGCTCTTGTTCGAATCTAACTCATCAGCCAAAGCAGGGGGTTGACCTACATCGGGTATATTGTCATTATCGAGATATGATCGTATGATATCTCAAGAATATTGGGGTTATGACTTGACTAAGAATTCTCTCGGCCACCAGCCAAAGCGGGGTCGTTTGGATTTTAAAGGCAAGGGTTTGACTATTTCATAAGATAAAAATTGTCAAAGAGTTGACTAGTCAAACAATAAGAGTCGTATAAGATACGATTGACAAAGAGTTGTCTACCTGTTAGACTATTTTCGGCCCACCGGCCAAAGCAGGGAGTCGCGGTAGTTTAATGGAATCTTGTCCACTAAAGAATTTTGAAAAGATTTTGAAAGTCAATTGGGAGTAGATGACTACAGGGAGCAAAATCATAAACAATAAGACCATTTTTGATTTTGCATGTATAAACAACAACACTCTTTTATCTTTATTTTATGTTAGTGTTTAGCAAGCTTTTATATTTATGTTTTTATTCTCGATTAGTAAAACCAAATTATGACTGTTACCTTTTGAGGAACGTTCTCAAATATGGTTAAGTAATTTTACTCTATTTAAATAAGCAATGACACGAGCAACCCCCTTATAGTAGTTAGAGACAAGGAGACTTCATATTTGATGCAGTGCTCTAAGACTTTGATTATTAATAAAAAATGGAAGCTCATGATATGATTGAATCACTTGAAATGAGTTTCAACGAATTAATCATATATTGGATACGATCCAATATGATCATTCTGTCATATGATGACAATTAATTCAAACGTTGAATAAGAATGACCGCATCGAATTTTGGAAAGGTTGTTTCAAAATGAAAGATTTAAGTATTGACTTAATTCTTTAATCATTGATTAAAGGTTAATTAAATAGTCAATGTTTTGAATACGATTCAAAAGGTTAAATAAACTATTTAATAAACTTTAGATTTTCTTTATGAAAGGATATTAAAGATATAGCTCTTGTGATCTTTCTTAAGTCTTATGAAGACTACACTAATAAATATTTACAAATGCTTGAAGGATTAAAAAGGAAGTTAGGGCATGTGCTTAAAATAAGAGATCTTATCGAAGTCATTATTCTAGTAAAGTGTGTTGAGATAAATCCATCTAATTCAAGTCAACTCTTAGATATATGATATCTTATGAGTGATTAAATTAGAAGGATTAAATACATAATACACAAAGATACCGAAAAGTGAAGCAAACATTGCGACATTCTCGGTTTTGTATTCTGAGTCTAGTAAACTGATAAAGGAACTAATTAAATATTATCATGTTCCGGTTCTTATGAAGAACATATTTTCAGTTAGATGTTAGGATTTAATGGACAAATTCAATTGTAAGGAATAAATGTTATCCCGATAAAGTTGAACGGTCAACGAATCTGACATACTAGATTGGTGTCACTATATAGTTGATATATGTGATGAAATCTCAACTAAATGTTTATATGGCTGTTATCCTTGATATTTAGTGGTTGTTCTGGACATAGTCTCCGTGGAAGAGTATCGTACAATCAAATGTAATTCTGAGGATGTCTGAACCACGTGATTATGAATCATGTGGTTATACGTATCTTATCAAAAGATGACTGAAATACCTTTTTATGAAAAGGTTATAAAATATATAAAGTTTTCTAAAGCCTAAACATACCAATGTTTGTTGGCTTATGACAATTAATGTCACGAATAATTGTTTATTAATCTCTATGATAATTTTTTGAAATAGTTGAATGTACTTATTGAAGTAAAACAATTCAGAAAGCCCAAAAAGTTCGAGCTAGTACGAATATGGGATTGATGAGCTACTTAGGAATTAATCTCCAAATTGGATTGAAGCAATTAATACCGGAAGGGTGTTTCAAAAGTCGTCTGAAATAGAATCAGATTCTCCCTTGAAGGATACCATCTTTGGGATACGCAATTAGATTGTGTTCCTAAAATGGAAACAACATTTTATATGATAAAGTTGTGACGTAAGGCATGCGAAGTATCCCTTACATGTTTCGGGATAGTGCCCTATATGATACATATATTTAACCGAGTTCCAAAGAATAAAGGTAGAATAAATTCCATATTAGATATGGAATCGATGACATTAAATCCATCTTAATCGATGATTTAGGATTATCATGCTTCTAGCAAGTAGGTGATGTCTGAAAGGCTTAGAGCCCAGTATGACATGTGCAACTTTGTGGGATATCTTAGCAAGTACGCTAGATGTTATTTACTTACCCGCGGAGCAAAACTGTTTTTTCTCCAAACATCCTGTCTTCTAGAGCAAATGTTTCTTCCAAAAGAAACAGTGGGAGTAAATTTAGATCTCAAAAGAGTTTAAGAACCACAAAGAGATATTCAACCATTGGGACACGAGCAGGCGCCACATAGTGATGAGGTGTAGAACACTGCTCAGTGCACACAAAAGTTCTGTAAGTCAGTGGATAACCTCAAGCCTGAAAAGGCTGCTGGTATGTTCATCTTGAAGAATGAATATCTCACGACTTATGAAAGAATGTTTGAAAGGCAAGATTGAGAGATATGGCCAGGAGCCATAATATCTGAATTAGTGTTGGACATATTTTAAGTTTTAATGATAAGTACCAGACTAGCTGTTATAGAGCAAAGGCAAAAATATGTCTAGATTAAATGTATAGGTTTACTAGAGTTTGATCTTTGTATAGGTTTGATCAAACAAGCAACGTAAAGAGGTCGGCTAACTTTATCAGTACACCTGTCTAGGTCAGTAGGGTGTCTAAGTCAGTAGACTAACTAGGAACCTGATGATGGTTGAAGGCTGAGGGTTCTAACTCAGTTATTGAAGGATAAGGGATCAAACGTAGTATTTAAAGTCAAGGATATGGAATCAGAATTTAGGGAAGTCTCTGATGACCTAAACTGATTTCATATACCTTGTGTACAATGTCTAAGTTCCATATGTTAAGTGGTGATTGGAACTTAGTTATAATAAAAATGGTGCACTCTAACTTCACAATTAAAAGGTTAGATGAGAAGCAATTGGCTGAAGTGTTATTAAAACACAGCAGACTAAAATCAGCTGACAGTTATGTGCATCAGAAGACTGATATACCCAGGTGTCTACTGAATGGAAATCTCGATTTAATCAAAGTTTACATTGAAAGATTAAATGGATAAGGATGGATTACAAGCCTTGATTTTGTCAACAAATCAATGGTCAAGATAAAAGGAACGTTGGAAAGATTCAGTGGATTATCCAATGGTTATAAGTCAAAGAGAGGACAGTTTGGTAACTGACAAAAAGCTGACGGACAATGTTAGGACTATGAACAGTGACAAAAATCAAGTCAAGATGGAGACAAGCATGAAACAGCTACATTTGAATTTCAAACACAAGTCACAAGTCTCACACCTATAAATAGGGGACTCCTGACTCAGTTTGAAGATGATGAACAACATAATAATCCATACGAAGCTGTCAAGTTTTTTATCAAGAAATTCATATCCTATTTTAACAATTTCTTCAATAAGATTTACCTTATGAGGATATTGTTGTTTATTAGGGCATTCGTTTGCATAATGACCCTCAATGTTGTGGATCCAACATCTACAATTCCTTTTACCCTTAGGGCAGAATTTCTTTTTATCAGTATTTTCATGCGGTTTGTCAGTATATTTCTAACGTGGTTTAAAGTATTTTCCTGCTTTAAACTTTTTTCTTTTTATAAGAATACTTATTCTTATAATGTTTTCAAATTTTTTCTTTAGAAAAACTTTTTTGTGCACATCTGTATTCTGTGGGTGTGTCTAGAATGTCGTTACAACATCTTTTATTGAATTTCTTCAATCTCTTTTGTTGTTTTGACAGATCGCAAATTTTTTCAATTTCTTCTTTAACAATTCTTGTAGCAAAACCAAGGCTATGTAGATTTACCCCTTCTGCTTCATTTTCAAATCTTTGAAGAGATTTTTCTCCTACAATAGGGATTTTGGTTAAACATTGCTTTATAAAGCTTCTAAAATCATTTTGAGGAAGTTTATAAAGATCTATCTCAAAATCACATGTAAAAGCATTTATATCACATAACTATAATTTAATAAGGCGGTTTCTAGCCGTTTCTTGTTGTTTAAGAATCTCGTTTACTTTGTCAGTAGTATAGTTGATTCCTAAAAACATAGTATAGAAGCTATCGATGATACCTTCAAATATATTTTCTGGAGTAAAATCCCATTTTGTTGTTTTAACAAATGATTGGACTATTCCAGCGGTTTTATGCTCAATTAAGAGAAGTATGCTTTTGGTAGTTTCATACGCTTCTTTGTTTGTCTGAATAATCAGACTTAATTCTGTAGCCCATTTATCTATGAGCTCATTTCTATTCTCTTTACAATCTATGTTGAGAACAGAAATTCCGGTATCCTTAGATTCTCCCATAATCTTTGGATAATTAGTGAAACTAGTCTTTTCAGACCCTTTTCTTTTCTTAAAGGATTCTTCCTTTGTACCAGAAGTTTCTGTTCTGAGAGAATCATTCTCAGATATTACTTCGGATTCTTGATTTATTGTATTAATGGTTTCAATACGGAGAATTTTACTTAATTCTGGTCTTGTTTCCATTTCTCTTTCGATTTCTGATTCATCAAGAGTCATTAATTTGTTTCTTGCAGTTGAAGCACAGATAATCAGGTTCCTTCTTTTGTTTCAAATCAAGAAAATCAGGTTTGAAGTGTCATGGTTTCTTGCAATGAAAGCACAAGTAGTCATTATCTTTCTTGGATTCTTCCTTCTTCTTTTCACTTGATTTCTTGGTGAAATTCCTTGAAGTTCCTCTTCCAGATTTCATCATCCTGATTTTCTTACTCAGCAGGGCTATATGCTCTTGCATTTCATCCAGCAAATCATCTTGGACACTTGATGATTCTTCTTTATGTGCAGCAGCCAATGCAGTAATTTTTTGTTCTTCTTTTTCAGTATTAGGAACAAAATCCTTACTGAATTCATATGGCTTGAGATCTGAAAACAATTTGAAAGTGTCTTCTTCATGTAGTCTCCTGGACTCCTCCATGGCAGTAACCTTCATTTCCAAAACTTCCTTTGCTGGTAGGGCTTCTAAAATTCATGTATTGATCTCTTCATTTGTGTATGTTACATTCAGCAGGGTGAGTTCATCCATGATAGCATTGAATCTTGACTCCATTTGTCAATGGTTTCAATTTGATTTCATTTTGAAGTCTTGGAACTTTCTTTTGGCTACACTGACTTTGTTTTTCTTGATAGCATCAGTGCCTTCACAGATTAGTTGCAATCTTTCCCAAAGTTCCTTAGCAGTCTTGCAATTCTTCACTTTCATGTACATATTGCTATCTAAGGTTCTATAAGTGATATCAATAGCAATATTGTTGAGGTTTGCTCTTTTTCTATCTTCAGCACCCCACTCTCTCTTTCGCTTTGGAACAATCTGAGTTTGATCATCCACAGTTATGGTTTTTGTGATTTCCAATGGTCCATCAATCAGCACATTCATCATCTCATCATGTGTTACAGCTAAATAAGCCTGCATACGACGTGTATACTCATCAAAACGATCTATAGAGCACATCAACATAGTCCTAGTATACTGATTGTCTAGACCTACTGAAGAAAAAGAGTCAGCAAAGAAGATCTAGCAAGAAAGCCCTTGTTGCTAATGGTGAATCAGGATATGAAGTTGAATCAGAAAAGGGAAATGAATTTGACGATACTGCACTTATTGCACACATGGATGATTATGCTTTAATGGCCAATATGGATGAAACTGAGGAGGTATACAATTCTGTATCTATAAACACTCCCGCTGAAAGTGATTGTGAATCTACTTGTGGTACAAATCCTAAAATTTCTGGCAGTGAAGAAACTTTGGATGCCATCCTTAATCAACTGAGGAAAATACAACCTTGTTATGAGATTGTGAAGGCTGAAAAAGAGGCTCTTCAAGCAGAAATTCAAAGATTAAATGCTGAATTAAGAGCTCTCAAAGGTAAGGAAAAGGATTATGAACAGATTCAACATATGTCTGTTGTATCTTCAGTAGCTGCTGAATCTGCTGCACAATCCAGTTACATCACGGCATTCAAATCTAGGAAGACTTATGGTGATAGAACAGGCCTTGGATTTGAAACTCAACAATCTACTAAGGGTGGATCCAGTAAGTCTACTGAACCTAGTACTAGAATTGATCCTATGTTTGTGCCTGCACAAGATCCAACTCCCAAAAAGGTTGCTGAGGCAGTAAAGTCGACTAGGAATGCTTCAAAGAAGCAAAATCATAAGTCCAAAAGGTCAATAGTACTTAACAAAATGGGTAAATCCAAGGGTAGGACAGTTGGACCTTCTAGACCTGCTGATAGCAGACCAGCTGCAAAGTCTGCTGGACCACAGAAAGGCAATAACCAGAGACATTCCAAAGATAAGAATCCTAAACCCAAAAATGTTAATCATTCAAGGGATACTTATCTCAGGGGGAAAAGTAGATTGTTTCCTACTGTTGAAGATTGGAATGCTCCTGCCCCTACTGCTAGAAACAATAGACATAACCATAATGCTAGAGCAAAACCTCAGCAATGGAATCAGTAGAGGACTCAGCAGAGGACTTATTTGAGACATCAACAGAGACCTCAGCAGACTCCACAATACGAGTACATTCTACCGAGACGACAACCTTATAGTTATGCTAGTGCTCCTAACAATAAAAATCACTTCAAACAGCACTATTTACCAAAAGGCTAGACACCATATGTGAATCCTACACAACCAAATGTTAAATTTTATAGAAATGTAGGATACATATATGAACAAAAGTGCAACACTTTCCAAAGAAGACCATATGAAAACTTGCCAAGGGTTGTACTTACCACTGACCATTATGGACCCAAACAGTTTTGGGTACCTAAAACAAAATAAATCTGTTTTGTAGGGTGTCTGGTACTTTGGCAGTGGATGTTCCAGGCATATGACAAAGGATAAGCACTTTTTAACAAATTATGTGGCAAAAGATGGTCCAAGAGTCAATTTAGGAAACAAGAACACACCAGGACATACAAGAGGATATGGAACACTGGTGGGGAATGGATTAACAATCAAGAATGTTGCATATGTAGAAGGACTGGACTATAACCTACTGAGCACTAGTCAATTCTGTGACATGGGTTACAAAGTCACTTTTGACAAAGGCTACTGCATTGTCATTAGTGAAAGAGGTGAACAAGTTGTGTTGGCTAAAAGAAGACAACAAAACATGTATGTTGTGGATTGGTCCACTGCAGTTCCAGAAACATGTCTGATAGTACACACCCAGACATATTAAATTGGTTGTGGCATAAGAAGTTGAATCATCTCAATTTTGATGATATCAATCAGTTAGTGAAAAAGAAGTTGGTGATTGGTTTACTTCAGATCACATTCAAAAAGGATGGCATATGTGATGCATGTCAGCAAGGTAAACAAACAAAGCCAAGCTTCAAGTCAAAAACCAAACAATCAACAAAAAGAGTTTTGGAGCTGATGCATATGGATTTATTTGGACCAGTAACACCAACAAGTGTAACAGGAAAGAAGTAAACTCTGGTAGTTGTGGATGATTATTAAAGATACACTTGGGTAATATTCATGAATAAGAAAAGTGAGACACTTCAAAAGATGTCTGAACTTTTGAAGAGATTGCAAAATGAGAAAAGTTTGACAGTAGTGAAGATCATATCAGACAAGGGTACTGAGTTCCTTAATAAAGTCATAAGAGAATACAGTGAACAAAATGGTGTGCTGCATCAATTAGCTGCTGTTGGAATACCTCAGCAAAAATGGGGTTGCTGAGAGATGAAACATGACTTTAAAGGAAGCAGGAAGGACAATGATTTGTGAAGCATTACTACCTGAAAGATATTGGGCTGAAGCAATCAATACAGCATGCTACACACAAAATAGGACCTCAGTAAACAAAAAGCTGTTGAAGACACCTTATGAGATATAGAATGGAAGAAAACCAAATATATCTTATTTCCATCAATTTGGAAGTAAGTGTTTCATCTTAAATCATAAAGAACAACTGAAAACATTCCAACCAAAATATGATGAAGGAATCTTTTTGGGATACTCTTCAGTCAGCAAGGCATTCATGTACTGAACGAAAGGACACAGAAACATGAAGAATATATACATGTTGTTTTTAATGAACCTAAGTTCACTGGAATGGAAGATGATGAAGTTTCAGAACCTGCTAAGAATCAGGAGATCACTAATCCAGAATATGTTGATGTATTGAAAAAGATAAGTGACTTAAAAGTTTTTGACTCTTGAAGTAAAGAAGTACCTGCTGAAGAACCTGCTGATAACACTACTAGTGCAACAACAGATGCAATTCAGGGATCTGCTAATCCCCCTGCTGAAGCAACATCAGACCCTGCTGAAGCAACATCAGACCCTATTGAAGATGAGGTTCCTGTAAATCAAGCAAATCAAGATTTACAATGGTTGAAGGACCACCCTGCTGAACAAGTAATTGGTAATATACAGCAAGGTGTAAAGACTAGAAGACAATTAGAAGCAATGTTTACTTGTTTCCTATCTCAAATGAAACATAAAGTTGTTGAAAAAGCAATATTTGATCCAGATTGGATAATTGCTATGCAAGAAGAATTGAATGATTTTGAAAGAAACCAAGTTTGGACACTAGTAGAGAGGCCTAGTCATGCAAATATAATTGGCACTAAATTGGTATACAGAAATAAGTTGGATGAATCAGGTACCATTGTTAGAAAAAAGGCCAGACTAGTGGAAAAAGGCTATTCTCAAGCAGAAGCAATAGATTTTGATGAGACATATGCCCCAGTTGCAAGATTGGAAGCTATAGGATTATTTTTGGCATATGCAGCATACAAAAACTTCAAAGTATACCAGATAGATGTCAAAAGTGCTTTCTTGAGTGGCATTCTGGAGGAGGAGGTTTATGTTCAGCAACCTCCTGGTTTTGAAGTAAAAGATCAAGAAGATAAAGTGTATAGACTCAACAAGGCACTTTATGGTTTTAAACAAGCACTAAGAGCATGGTATGAAACCCTATCTCAATTCTTGGTGAACAATGACTTTACCAAAGGTACCATTGACAAGACTCTTTTCACAATCAATGAAGAGGACGGTACCCTGCTGGTACAGATCCATGTGGATGACATAATCTTTGGTTCTGAGAATGAATTGCTATCTGAAAAGTTTGCTAATCTCATGAAAAGCATGTTCCATGAGTATGATGGGTGAAATGAACTACTTTTTGGGATTACAAGTCAAACAAATAAAAGATGGAATCTTCATTCATCAAACTAAATATACCAATGAGCTGCTAAAGAAGTTTGGCATGGAAAATAGCACCAAGGTATCAACTCCTATGAGTACAAGCATCAGAATGGATGAAGATAAAGAAGCAAAGATGTTGATCAGACTTTGTACAGAAGGGTTATAGGAAGTCTGTTGTACCTCACTGCCAGTGGACCTGATATATCCTTTGTTGTAGGTGTTTGTGCAAGATTACAATCTAAACGTAAGGAAAGTCACTGTGGTCAAGAGGATTATCAAGTATCTAAAAGAGACTTTGGGAGTAGGAATATGGTATTCAAAAGATGGAAGCTTCAAAGTTATATCCTACTCAGATTCTGATTATGATGAATGCAAGATTGATAAAAAAAAGCACCACAGGAACTTGTCAGTTGATGGGAAATAGACTTGTCTCTTAGTTTAGCAAGAAACAGAATTCAATATCCACTTCCGCTGTTGAAGCTGAATACATTGCTGCTGGAAGCTGCTCTACACAAATACTATGGTTGAGACAACAATTAAGGGATTATGGGATTGAAGAAAGAGAAATCCCTATAATGTGAGACAACACAAGTGCAATTGCAATCACAGAAAACCCTGTTTTGCACTCAAGAACCAAGCACATTGATGTGAGACATCATTTTATAAGAGATCATATGGAAAAGAAAGATGTGGTGCTTCTTTACATCCCTACTGAAGATAAACTTGCTGACATCTTTACAAAACCTTGGGACAATGAAAGATTTGCTAAGTTAAGAACTGAGCTTGGCATCATCAAAGTTGACTGACATTTTACTAGTCAGCAGAGTACTGGAATTCACCAAGGGGATTAGTCTTTGCCCTACTGGGTGCACTCACTTGCCAGATTAGTCATTGGTATCAACAATTCCCAAGTACTCTTATAGGTTGAAAGATTGAGCAAATGAAGTTGCCAAGGGGATTGTTCTTTGTCCTGTTGGGTGAGCTCACTTGACAGATCAGTCATTGGTATTAAACTTCATCTTGTATTATCAATTAGACAAAGCTATGCCTAATGAAAATCAGCAGAGTATTTGTGTCAGCAGGCTGCAGAGCCAACAGAAGATCAGTAAAGCAGTTTTGAAGTAACACTGTTGAAGGTCGAATCTATTGAAGACCAAGTCTGTTGAACTATACGTTATGAAGACAGTCAAACTTTAATGAAAGTCAACAATAAACGGATATTATTCTTATCCACTATAACTGTGGTTATAATATCCAACGATTACAACACATCAAGTTAGTGGGACACATGGCAACATTACATTAATTCCAAAATTAATCGTGGTCAAATGCTACAGTACATGCACAGTACTTACCGGATAGTTATCAACCACTATCTTTCTTTATATATACAAACATATACACAGAAGTTACATACAGAACTCAGATTGTTTTTCTCTACAAATACATAAGTGTGAACACTGATTTACAGAGTTTTCTTCTTCATCTTTCTCAAATTTCTACAATGACTGACAAGGATATTCATCTTGGCACAAGCCAAAGTGTTAGCGGTTTTGTTGTTGATGCTAACAAGACTGAGTTAGCCATCAATATTGGAAGAAGAATCAGAAGATATGATGGACTGGAAACTGTCCTGAATATAAGATTGGAAAGTATCTCATACACAAATGTTGTCAACTTCTGGAAAATTAATATGATAACTGATGACAGAGAGGCGTTTACTACCACTGTAAATGGCAAAGAGATTGAAATCACATCAGATCTGCTGAGAGAATTTTTTGGATTTGGACCAGGAAACAATGCCCTTACAAATCCATAACTGATGCAGTTATCAAGATTGGAGTTTGTTGAATCAATAAAGACTAACAAGTCTATAGTAACAGCCCTGAATATTAAAGTGAAGAATATTGGCTTGGAATATGATATGCTGAGCAAAATTATTGCCAAGAATATTATGGGATTCAGTGGAAGCTTTATACACATCTGGTTCAAAAATAGACCTGCTGATAATCATTTGCAGAAGCAAGAAATTTGATTGGGCTGGATTCTTTGTGCAGTACATGAAGAAGGTTGTGTCAGATGAAAGAGATGGCACAAGAAAATCAAAGACAAAGCCCCTAGGTCTAATGATTCAGACCCTGCTGAATCATCTAAAGATACCTGATGTTGCACCCTCCAAAATCAACAAGACAAGATACAAACCCAAAATCAACTATTCTATCCCTGGTTTAGATGATAATGAAGAAGGAGATGATGAAGAAACAGAAAGTGATGATAATGATGATGATGACAATGATGGTGGGCAGGAACAGAGGACCAAGGCTAAAAATGATGTGCAACCTGCTGCACCAAAGAAGCCTGTGGAGAAAAGAAAGGCAGGTGAAAGAAAGATTAGTGAGATGTTGAGTCCTAAAAGGACAAGGTAGTAATCAGTAGACACTGCTGAGTCTACTGAGGATCAAGTTGACAGTGAGGCTGATGAGCCTACTGGAGTTGCAAAGGTGACCGCTGCAGAGATCTTAAAAGAACAAATGAAAGCATATTCATGAAAGAGGAAAGCTGCTAGCAAAGAGCAGTCAGAAAAGGAACACATTGAAGATGAGCAACAACATGCAAAAAGAAAGAAACAGGTTGTGAAAAATAAAGGCCATGGAAAAGGCAAGGAATTTAGGGTTCTGGAGGCCCAAAAGAAAGTAGAAATAGAAGAAGATGTTGCTGAAACAACACAAGTTATTGAGCCTACTGAGGCTGCTGAGGTTGTTATTGAAACACAAGTTGCTGAACCACAATAGACTACTGAATCAGCACCCGTTGTGGTAGTTAATGAATCTATGCAAGACCCTACTGATATTGCAATAACTCAGGGGGAAGAAAAGATTGGTACAAACTCTGCTGGTGAGCATGTGATTCAAGGGGAAGGAAGTGTTGAGAAATTGGAGGTAGTAGGTACAAATTTGCAACCTGAAGAACCTACTGACCTATATGTATCTACTGAAGAAACATTGAGCCTTCTTATTGAAACCTTTGAGGTCAACAAGTTGAAAAACCTATTCCCAGGAAACCAACTATGCCATATGAGAAAAAAGAGATGAAATCAAAGAAGCCTAAGGTAGATACAAATATCAGACAAGTTGAGAAATATTTTAGATGGAAATTTGGATACTATAAAAGACAGAAGCCTGCAAGAGAACCTTTGACTGTCTTTAAAGAATGGGCATTTGAGGTGTTGGGAGTAGAGGATTTACTTGGATTAATTGACACATCTGTATTGAGAGTAAGGCTGCTGGAAATCATTGAAGAAGAAAAGCAAAGAGAAAGCATCATGTTCAAAGATCCCAGGTTTACACCTGACAGTGATGATTCATTATCTAATTCAAATGATGATCATCCCATGCATCCAGGAGAGTCAAGTGGAGTTGCTAAAGAAAAACCTACTGAGGATGCAGGATAGGGGTCTACTGACAAGACAACAGATCAATCTGTTGATGTTGGCAAGTCTGTTGAGTGTCAGCAGACTGATAATTAGGCTCAAGCAATGGAAATTGCTGCTATTGAAGATCTGGAAGCTCAAATCAATACGGTAATGATTGAGCAAGCAGATGTCAATTCAGAAGAATCACCTCAATATCAAGACAGTATTAATACTGATGAGGTTTTGGCACAAGCCTCTGAGACTCTAAAAGAGATAGCTAAAGTTCATGGTGTGTTAGAGGAAAATGAGGCTATATTTCCTCAAATCATAGTTGAAGAAGTGGAGGTTCAGTATGCTGAGGAACAGACAGCAACTGAAAAAAGGTTGGAACAGGAGGACCTAATCACTGAGGATCAAATAGTGTTGGGAAAAAGGTTGGACTTGATGTTGGGATTGGAGGAATCCCCTGTGAACTATATGGAGGCTACTGAGGAAAGAGCTGTTGTTGCACAAACTGTGAAGAACAACGGCTCCTGATGCACATACTGAAGAACAACAAACTGCTGATGTGCATGCTAAAGGACAACAAGCTGCTGATGAACATGTTGAAGAACAGCTTGTTGATTATGACTTCAATGATGAGGAGTTTCAAATGCCTGAAGAAGAAGCTGAAGCAAAGCCCCAACAAGCACATGTACCTATTCTTGAAGATGTACTTGTTTTGGAGGAAGTACAGGAGCCTCAACCTGTACTTGCACCTCATGAAGAACCTGTACTTGAAGAAGTTTTTGGAAATGTTGTTGAGGAAGGTCATGAACCCCATGAATGGGATGGGTCAAGAGAAATTGTTGTGAGGCAACCTAGGGCTGAAGATGATGTTGGACAGCCTGCTGGAGGTTGTTAAGGGCTGATTTATAGTGATTTTTACATATATTTTCTATATCAATTTCCCCTACATTCGTATGATTTTCATAGAATTCGAGGTTTATAGTGAAATATTGAGTGAATGGTGATTTAAAGAGTTAAATATGAAAACGTATCAATTTATACGATTATTTGATTGTTTTATATGGTTTTGGATATTGTTACGTTTTTGTGGTGTTTGGATGCAATGTAGATACATGTTTTTGACTTGGAAGAGGATAAAGATGGAGATAAAGCTTGGAATGAAGCATTCAAGCAGCCGAACTTCCGATGCAGTTCTTGATATGATATACACTGATTTGACTCTCGACCTCAAGAGAAGAGTTGTAGTGTTTGAAGAGAGGATTCTACAGGATTTTGAATCACTTCATTCCGACTTACGAGGCCCGAGATATGTGCGTTACAAGTTTGGATAATGATGCTGTGGTATTGGAAAATCCCGAAAAGACACGTAATACGACAGGCTAGTCAAAAAAGGCGTTTTCTGAAGAAGAGTCCTTAACGAAAGTTGTAGAGTTTTCCGAGAGCTTAATTATGGCGTTCGGATCATAATTTTTGGAGGTCTACAACTCAAGATATGAATTTTAGAAGTTTGAGTCCAAACTCTAAACTAGCGTTCACACGCGGCAATTTGATACGAGTCTTGCAAAAATTAACAAACGAACGTCCGACTTTCTAGACGAGCGTTCAACCGCCATACAAAGAAACCGACATTGCAGCCTATAAATTCAGCGCAAAAGATTCAACCCTAGTCACATACATTATACGCGCAGCCTTCTCACTTGCACTCAAAAAGTCGATCATGGGAGCGACCCGGCCGGCCAAGCTTCCATGCTTGGTCGGCCGGTGGTTAGATTAGGTTTTATTTTCGGTTTTCGTTTCTTTTTCTCCATTGATGAATAAGGCCGTGGCACCATGGACAAAGCTTGAAGCTTCTTATTTTCCAAAGAAAGACTTCGATTTGTTTCTTGGATGATTTTGTAAGTTTTAATTCAATTATTTATTTCCTATGTTTAATTTGTTAATTGCATATAAATCGAAAGATTATTGCTTTGTTGATTTCTACCGTATGACGAAAGTCGGTGTAGTTTAGATCACCGTAGGGAAGTTTAGATTTTTAATCTATACATAACGAAAGTTCGTAGATTAAATATCTAGGTTTACGAGAGAACCACGATTTGAATTAATTCGTTGCAAAATTATCCTAGGGAGATATTGAGTATCATTATCACCGGAAAGATGAGATTTTTCATGTGTTTATTTTGTGAGTTAACTTGTTCTTTTTTCATGCTTTGAGATGCCGTATGTTAATCGAATTTAGATAACGGAAGTTAATAAATTCGTTAGATTGCCATGATAGAGATTAACAATTATTATTCCAACAAACGGAAGTTGAGGAATAAGGTTGTTAGATTAGGATTTAATCCGTATCTTTGCTTCGTATAGATGTTAGTTAAGACCGGAAGGTAAACTAATGAATGGCGTGATAAATCGGAAGAGGAAACGCTTCTTTAGATAAGATAATAATCCAAGATGACTTGTGAATGAATATGTGTTAATCTTATTTCTTTCGGTGAGGTGATGGTTGTTGGGAAGAGGTTGATCATGGTTTGTTTATGTTTGTTCAGTTATTAGTTAGTTTTACTGCTTTCGTAGATGTAGTTTTATTTATGTTTTTATCGCTTTTATCCTTCCTGGCTTTGGATTAACAATCCTCTGTCCAGTTTATTTTCCGTTTTAGTTTAGGTTTAGGTTAATAAAGAAGAATTAATAAGCTAGATTCAATAGCCCTTTTCCCTGAGGATCGATACCCGTACTTATCCAACTTTACTAGCAACTACCCGGTATTCGGCCGGTTAGGAGGTAGTTTTGCATGGTAGTATAGGTTTTATAAATTTTCTTTTGTTTTAATGATGCAAAATCTCCCCAACAGAGGTTTTGTTGATGATATGGCTGGAATGAATGCTATTCCAGTGCATATTTTGGATCAGTTAAGGGCTGTAAGGCATGATATAACTCAACTGAATATAAGTGAGGGGAGATTTGAAGATTTGGTAAACTTAGTGGGAAACAGTGGGAGAACTTCTGAGACAACTGCATCAAACATCACTTCTCTCCAATTTTCAACTATTGACCTCCTAAGAGATGTTGCTCATGTCAAGAATGAGATTATAAATAGAGACAAGAATATGACAGAGCAGATTGCCTCACTGCACAAGAAAATTGACAAGATTGCTAAGGCACCTAAGCCTGCTGTGGCACCTCACCCTGCTGAGGCACCTCAACCTGCTATACTGGATCCTAAACTCCCTGAAAGGATCAATCTCCTGGAACAAACTATGGAAGGCAGAATTACTGTAGTTGACACAAGGACAGAAATCATGGAAGGTCAACTCTCAAACTTGCTGATCACCCAGGAAAGTGTCCATGGCCTACTGAACCGGTTTATTGATGATGTCAATAAGGGGGAAGAAGGTCTTACAATAGAAGCAAAGGAGGCAGCAAGGATTTGTTAGAAAGGTGTCCTAAACCCAATGGGGATGGACTGGATCCGACCGAGTCGGGTCATTTACAGTCTATTTAGCTCATGTAAAAACTTTATTATGATCAATAAAATCACTTATGTTATTATATATTGTTTATCTTCATATTATTTGTTGCTTATATATATAGTAACGTCCCTAGAGTCAAACTATGATAGAGAAACCACGATAGTGATTATGGTTGATGAGATCTCTATTCACTTTAATAAGTTTGATGCTTAAAGGTCTCTAGTCTTATGTACTGTCAAATGTTGGGTATACAAAGACTCGCCCGCCTATGTGCGTTCAACCCATGGCGCTGTGAAGGTGTGGTATAAGGAAATAAAGTAGCACCTTTACTAACACCAATTGGTTTTAGTACAACGGTAAGCGCTTGATCCTAAAAACTGGTATCAGAGAGGGTCATGGGTTCGAATCCCGGCAACAGCATTCTGTGGTAAACCACGGTTGAGTGGGTAGCAGGTGCTGGGTGGGAGATTGTTGGGTATACAGCACTCTGCCCGCCTATGTGCGTTCAACCCGTGGCGCTGTGAAGGTGTGGTATAAGGAAATAAAGTAGCACCTTTACTAACACCAATGGGTTTTAGTACAACGGTAAGCGTTTGATCCTAAAAACTGGTATCAGAGAAGGCTTTGGTTAAGTTTAGAGGGGGGCGAATAAACTTAACACTTAAAACTTTTGGAGTTAACAAATTCAGCAACTTCGCAGCAGCCGCGATACTTCGCAGTCCGTCGATACCTCGCAGCTCCGCCGATGAAACAAGTAGTCTACCGATAGTTAAGTTTGCCGAATTTGTGCAATGGAATTATATCAAAATTAAGCCTTATTACTTGTTGTTAAATATGATACTAAGTATTAGATACTCGCAGTGTATGTGTGTGATTTCGCTTGCTAGATTCGCAGGTTGATGTGTATAATAAACTAAGTGCGTAATATAAATGCGAAAGTAAGTAGGCGATTTTATAGTGGTTCCGTGTGGTGTAATCCCGTCGGTCCACTCTTCTCCCGTGATGTTGGAGGTAATTCACTAGAGATCTTTGATGTTGCAAAGCTTACAAAGATTCCTAAGGTTGCTTGTCCTTCACCAATGACTATGGCTTCACAAACTGAAAACTGGGAACAGGTAGGATTGCTGCTCCTGAGTCTTCCACTGGTCCTTGAAGGGTAGGATTGCCTCTTCACCACCTCCACCACAAACAACAGCCTTTCACACAACTGTGCTTCACTGTCTTCAGCAGGTTCTTTATAAAATAAAGATTGAATCAAATAAATGATTCAGTTGCAGCAGCTTGATTAGGATGATATAATCAGCAGCTTGCGCTTCAAGTGTGTATGCTTGATGTAGCTTGAATGCGAATACACTTGAAGAATTTCTCTCGGATCGCAGCTTTAAGTTCGCAAGTTCAAATAGGTGTTTTTCAAATTTCTCGAAAAAAATATCTCTTCACAGTTTATCAATTTTCATCATCTTGTTTCGAGTTGAAAGTCCTCTATTTATAGGTAGAAAGGCATGTGACTTGTATTTGAAATTCAAATATGACCTTCCTTGTTTTGTCCCATTTGACTTGCTTTCGTCACTATTCATAGGACCGAAACCGTCGAATTCCTTTTGACCGTGCAAGGTACCGTCCAACCTTTGACTTATAACCATTGGATAATAATCAATTACCCCAACGTCCTTTTAATGTCGCCTTGATTTGTTTGATAAGTCGAGGTAGTTAGTCGTCATTTTTCATGTAATCTTCCAATGTAATCTTGAATTACCCGAGGTATATTATCGTTGTTCATCGCTCATCGAGATACCTATCACCGTCCGAATCGCAATTTGCCGTGTATAAAATACAATGCAAATTGACTTCTTTTATCTAACTTTATCTGTGAAGTTAGATTACACCTTTTTAAAATATAACCAAGTTCCAAACATCATCCAACTTATGGAACTTAGACCTTCTTCACAAGGTATATGTAATCAGTTTAGGTCATCACAGACTTTTCTAAATTCTGATTCCATATCCTTGACTTTAATTACTAAGTTTGATCCCTTAGCCTTCTGTAACTGAGTTTGAGCCCTCAGCCTTCAGTCTTCCGCAGGTTCCAGAAAAGTCTACTGACCTAACTACCCTACTAATATTGACAAGTCTACTGATATGAATCAGCAGACCATTACAGTGCTTGTTTGATCAAACCTATTTATGAATCAAACTCTAATAAACCTATACATTTTATCTAGACATCTTTTTGCCTTTGCACTATAACAACTAGTCTGGCACTCATCATCAAAACAAAGAAATAAGTCCAACAATTTCCCCTTTTTGGTGATGATGCCAATACCCTCACCCAACAGCAAAGCAAAAAGATATAAAACAAAAACAGAACAAATTCATTCATCTATCATTATAATCATTTGTTCAAAGATATTACAGTCTAGAATTAGCAAAAACATAATGCAGTTAAAGTATGCTGATCTACTGTCTTCTTTCCCTTTCTTGTCTAGCTTTCTCTGCTTGTTCTTGGTATTCTCTGATTTCTCTCACCATATCTCTCATCCAATCATTCTCAATCAGAGAGAAGTCAATATGAGGATTTACTTGTTTCCACCAATGCCATGCTTCAGGTAGAGTAAGGGATATTTGATTTACCCTGAAGCCTAACCTCATATACACTTCTTTAAATTCATTCACCGAATCCTTTGCCTTTGTGGTAGTATACCTATTCCACTTCTACCACCTCTCGTGTTTGGCCCTCATGGATTTGATTCTTGCTTCCCAAAACTTTAGTCCCAAAATGAGTTCGTACCTTCATGAAATCCCTTGTCATGATAGGGTCTATGTCTCGTTATTGTATACCTTCTTGTATTGTTGGAGAAGCTCATCGCTGAGTGGAAGTCCGCTGTGTGCCGGTTGTCCGAAAGCATTTGTATCGCCTTCCCATCTCTTCTTTGAAAAAATTCGGCAAACTTCTTTTGCTTCGATGTTGCCTCTTCCCCTTATTGACATCATCAACAAACCGGGACAAGAGGGCCATGCACACTCTAGTGTGTGATAACTAGGTTGCTCGCTTGTCCTTCAATGATTTCAAATCCCTAGTATCAATTGATGTGATCCTTCCTTGCATTGTTTGCTCCAGCAGGGTTATCCTCTCAGTAAGCTTAGGATCAAGCACAACAGGTTGTTGTGCAGCAGCAAGCTCAGCAGGGTTTAGGGGTTTCAGTAAGCTTGTCAAGTTTTTGATGAATGGATGTAAATTGATCTTTCAAAAACTTTTCTTTTGCTGTGTTTCCTACCTTGATTCCCCTCACATCTAGTATCATATTATTCACAGCATTTTGAGTAGATGTGAAGTTTGAAGCAACTGTATCAGCAGATTGTCTGTTCTCATTCACTAGTTTCATCAGCTCTTCAAATCTCTCTTCTTGTCTATCCAGTTGAGTTCTTAACTGTTGCATATCATGCCTCACTGTCCTTAACTCATTCAAAACTTCTACTGGTACCTCACCACTCATTCTTCCACCGAGCCTCATCGGCGGTGCTCCTCAACATTGTGTTGTGGCCTCTGATTGCTCACGACCATTTCCCAACTCCTATCTAATCCAGCAGGATTAAGTCCTTGATATTCTTCCAAGATAGGATCAAGAGCTGGTTCTTCAAAAATAGGGACAAATTCCTGTGGGGGATCAATATTAACATTTTCTTCTTCAGGCATTTGGAACTCCTCATCACTAAATTCATAGTCCAAGAAATTCGCTCATCCTCATTAATGTTAGCCTCCGCCGACCATCTTTCCCTATAGTGGTCTTGACTCCAGTAGGCTCCCCTGCAGCCGCCTCTTCAACAACAGGGGTTTCCTCCAAACCTAAAACTGGTTCCAACCTTTGTCCAGGTGATGTTTGTAACTCAGCAGCCAGTACCTCATGTTCCAACCTGTGTCCAGGTGCTGTTTGTAACCCAGCAACATGTACCTCATTTTCAATTCCTTGATCAGGAGCTGTTTGGTCCTCAGCAGCTTGAACCTCCTGTGCCACTGGTTGAGGATTGAATATAGCCTCATTATCCACTTGGAATCCTTCAGCATGACCAATCTTGGTCAGGATAATGGCAGTTTTAGTAAGAGTGCCCTCAATGTCAAATCCATCTTGATATTCAATAGATTCCTCTGAGCTGGCACTAGGTTCACTGTTATCTGTAACTCTTTCATCATCCAAATCCTCACTTTGTTGAGCTTCGCTTTTGCAAAGAGGCTCTACAACAGGAATGTATTTGATTCATCGCCTAGCCTACTAGCACTTAAATTGACTCCATCATTGATCAATGCCTCCGATCATCCATGGTGAGATCCCGCATCCTCATCCATCTCTCCAGTCCGTCGGCCCTCCGTACTTACCGCCTCCTAGTGGGTTCAGCTTCTATGCCATCAATGGCTCCTTGACCAGCAGCTTCAATTGTTGTTTCTCTAGCCACTCCACTGGTCTCCCCAGGGAACATGGGGGAATCATCATCAGAATCTGATGAATCACTGTCTGGTGTGTACTTTGGATCTCTGAACATAATTGCTCCACTTTTCTTTCCTTCATCCAAAAGATCCATCAGCCTAGATTGCAGCATGCTAGTGTCTAACAAATCCAACAGGCTGTCCACACCCAGCTGATCAAATGCCCATTCTTCAAATCCACTCATTGGATCATCAGCTGGTTTCTGTTTCTTGTAGAATCCAAACTTCCACTGAAAGTAGTTTTGCAACTTTTTGAAGTTAGGATCTACTTTGTCCTTCTTACATGCCTTCTCATATGGAATAGATGGCTTTCTAGTGGCAGGTTCAGTAGCTTGCTGACCTTCAAAAGTTCCCACAAGTAAATTCATTGTCTCTTCAACAGATGCTTCAAAGTCAGTAGGTTGCTAAGGTGGTATATTTGTACCTACTACTTCCATCTGTACAACACTTGGTTCCCCCTGACTTAAATGCTCATCAGCAGGGTCAGCAGCAGACTGCTCTTCCCCCTGAGTTCTTGCAACACTTGCAGGGTCTTCAACCAATTCTTCAACTACCACAAAGCAGGGTTCAGTTCGGTGGTTTGTTGTCTTCTACAAGTTGCTCAACAACAACTTGTGTAGCATCGCAGATTTAGCAGATTTAGGTGAGGATTCAACAACATCAACAATGCTGCGGACTCGACGTCGAATCGTTGTGACTCTCCGACGCATTGCTCAACAACAACCTCTGCATCCTCATTAGGCTTGATAATTGTCAATGGCTCAGCATCAATAGCCTCTCCTTCTTCTTCTACTTCTTCTTCTTCTTCTTGTGCCTTTTGAGCCTCTAAGATTTTCAATTATTTCCCCTTTCCATGTTTCTTTTTCTGAGTGATCTCTTTCCTTCTCTTGGAAAGTGGCTCATCTTCTTTTTCAATCACAGTAGACTTCCTCTTTCTACTGGCTTCCTTCTGTTGTTCCCTCATAATCTCAACAACAGTTTTTCTTGCAGCAACAGTAGGGTCGGTAACTTCAACTTCAGCTAGACCCTCAGCAGACTCAGCAGTCTGTGCTGTTTGCTTCCTTGTTCTTTTAGGTTGTAATACCTCTATTACTTTCCTTGTATCTGCAGCCTTTCTTTTCTCAGTAGTTTTCTTTGGTGCAACAGGTTTGACAGATTTCTTAACAGCTTGCTTGACCTCGCTCACCACCAAGATCACCATCATCTCCATCACTATCATCGGCGTTAGCCTTCATCGAACATCTTCATCATCATCCAGACCAGGAATAGCATAATCAATTTCCTTCTTGTATCTAGATTGATTAATCTTTTCAGATTCAATATCTGGAATCTTCAAGTGATTCAGCAGGGTCTGAACCATTAATCCTAAGGGCAAGGCCTTGGATTTCTTCTTTCCTTCTCTTGCAACCTTCTTCATGAAATGAATGAAGTATCCTGCCCAATCGAATTTCAAACTTCTGCAGATAATCATCATCAGCTCTATCTTGGGTCCTGATAGAGTATCCATACTTCCAACCAGCCCCAATATATTATTTGCAATGAGCTTGCTCAGCAAGTTGTACTCATATCCAATGTGTCTTACATTGATGTCTGGAATTGATTTGATGTCTTTATCTGTTTTGATTTTATCAACAAACTTCATCTTGGATAATCCCATTGCTTCAGGATTTACTGGTGCATCTACCACTTCTTCAAAACCAAAAACTTCCTTCAGTAGACAAGGGGAAACTTCAATCTCCTCGGCATTCACAGCTTGTTTTGAATGCTTCACTTCCTTCTTCCACAACCATGTTTTTCCAAAAGTCAATAACATTTGTGTATGAGATTGTTTCCAATCTTATATTGAGTATGTTTTCCAATCCCGCAAACCTCCTTATTCTTCGACCAATGTTGATGGCCAAATCGTTTTGTTTGCATCAACAACGAAGCCTCTAACACTTTGGCTTGATTCAATCTCGACATCAATCTTTTCCGCCATTGTTAAGAGAAATAAAAGATGAAGAAGATAGATTGTAAATCTGTGTTCACACAGTGTAAAAAATGAGATATGAATCTGAGATTTTGCAAGTAGAGAAGATCTGCTGTGTGTAGGTCTGTATAAATAGACAGACGGTAGTTGTAACTGACAGTGCACGTACATCCATGTCAACCACGATTAATCTGAGTGAATTCTGTCTTGACAGGTGTTCCATAACTTCCCAAAACGTATTGTAACCATTAGATCGTGTTAACTATGGTAATAAAGGATAGGATAAATATCCCGCCAAACTGCTTTTTAACTTTTAATAAAGTTTGACTGTGTAACGTTCCATTCAGCAGGGTTGTCCTCAGCAGGGTAAGCTCAGCAGTCTGCTGATAAAGGTGCTTCAGCATCCTGCTGACAAAGTGACTCTGCTGATCCTTGATTTCTTCTTGTTTTGTTCAATTGATAATACAAGATAAAGTTTAATACAAATGACTGATCTGTCAAGTGAACTCACCCAACATGACAAAGACCAATCCCCTTGGCAACCTCATTTGCTCAATTGTCCAAACATAAGTACATGGAATTGTTGATACCAATGATTAATCTGCTAAGTGAGCTCACCCAACATAGCAAAGACTAATCCCCTTGGTGAATTCCAGTACTCTGCTGATTATCAGTCAACTTTGATAATTCCCAATTCAGTTCTTAGCTTGGCAAATCTTTCACTATCAAGTGGTTTAGTGAAAATGTCGGCAAGTTGATCTTCAGTAGGGATGTATAGAACCACCACATCTTTCTTTTCAACATGATCTCTTATAAAATGATGTCTCACATCAATATGTTTGGTTCTTGAGTGCAAAACAGGATTTTCAGTGATTGCAATTGCACTTGTGTTGTCACACATGATTGGAATTTCCTTTTCTTCAATTCCATAATC
Source organism: Gentiana straminea (assembly GCA_036785695.1). NCBI lineage: Eukaryota > Viridiplantae > Streptophyta > Magnoliopsida > Gentianales > Gentianaceae > Gentiana > Gentiana straminea. The sequence goes on along the minus strand of JAVUPR010000207.1, from coordinate 19,926,027 downwards.
CCTTAATTGTTGTCTTAACCATAATACTTGTGCACAGCAACTTCCAGCAGCAATGTATTCAGCTTCAGCAGTAGAAGTTGATATTGAATTCTGTTTCTTGCTGAACCAGGAGACCAGTCTATTTCCCATTAACTGACTGGTTCCTGTGGTGCTTTTTCTATCAATCTTGCATCCAGCATAATCAGAATCTGAGTAGGATATAACTTTGAAAATTCCATCCTTGGAATACCATATCCCTACTCCCAAAGTCTCTTTTAGGTATTTGAGAACTCTTTTGACTGCACCTAAATGACTTTCTTTAGGTTTAGATTGAAATCTTGCACAAACACATACAAAGAAAGGATATATCGGGCTTCTTGCTGGCGTGTAGGTACAATGACGCCTATCATCCTTCGTATAAAGTCCGATCAACATCTTTGCCTTCTTTATCTTCATCCAATCTGATGTTTGTACTCATTGGAGTTGATATCTTGGTGCTGTTTTCCATACCAAACTTCTTCAACAACTCTTTGGTGTACTAGGTTTGATGAATGAAGATTCCATCTTTCAACTGTTTGACTTGCAATCCCAAGAAGTAGTTCAATTCTCCCATCATACTCATTTGGAATTTACTCTTCATTAGATTTGCAAACTTTTCACAAAGTAAAGCATTTTCAAAACCAAATATTATGTCATCCACATAAATCTGTACCAGCAGAGTGCTGTTCCCTTCACTGATTCTGAAAAGTGTCTTGTCAATGGTGCCTTTTGTAAAACCATTGTCCACCAAGAATTGAGATAGAGTCTCATACCATGCTCTTGGTGCTTGTTTCAATCCATAAAGTGCTTTGTTGAGTCTATACACTTTATCTTCTTGATTTTTAACTTCAAATCCAGGAGGTTGCTGAACATACACTTCCTCCTCTAGAATGCCATTCAAGAATGCACTTTTGACATCCATTTGGTATACCTTGAAGTTTTTATATGCAGCATGTGCCAAGAATAATCTGATAACTTCCAATCTTGCAACAGGTGCATAAGTTTCATCAAAATCTATTCCTTCTGCTTGAGAATAGCCTTTTGCAACTAGTCTGGCCTTATTCCTCACAATGGTACCAGATTCATCAAGTTTATTTCTGTATACCCATTTAGTACCAATGATATTTGCATGACTTGGCCTTTCAACTAGTGTCCAAACTTGATTTCTTTCAAATTCATTCAATTCTTCTTGCATAGCAATTATCCAATCTGGATCTAAAATTGCTTCTTCAACAACTTTAGGTTCCATTTGAAATAGAAAACAAGTAAACATAGCTTCCAGTTGTCTTCTAGTCCTTACACCTTGTACATTGCCAATGACTTGTTCAGCAAGGTGATTCCTTAACCATTGTGGATTCTGGTTAGTTTGATTATCAGGAACCTCATCTTCAGTAGGGTCTGTTGTAGCTTCTTCATCAACAGGGGGTTCAGCAGATCCTTGAACTGCTTCAGTTGTTGCATCAGTAGCATTACCAGCAGGGTGTTCAGTAGGGGCAGTATCAGAAACTTTTAAGTCATTAAATCTTTCCAAAACTGCAACACAATCTGGATCAGTGACTTGTTGATTCTCAGCAGGTTCATAATCTTCATCTTCCATACCAGTGAACTTAGGTTCATCAAACACAACATGGATTGTTTCTTCATGTTTTAGTGACCTCTTGTTCAGTACCCTGAATGCCTTGCTGACTGAACAATATCCCAAGAAAATTCCTTCATCTGACTTTGGTTGGAAAGTCTTCAAATGTACCTTGTGATTTAGAATAAAACACTTGCTTCCAAATGGATGGAAATAGGATATATTTGGTTTCCTTCCATTCCAAATCTCATAAGGTGTCTTCAACAGCTTCTTGTTCACTGAGGTTCTGTTTTGTGTATAGCATGCTGTATTAACTGCTTCAGCCCAATACCTTTCAGGTAGCAATGCTTCACAAATCATTGTCCTTCCTGCTTCCTTTAAAGTCCTGTTTCTTCTTTCACCAACCCCATTTTTCTGAGGTGTACCAGCAGCAGCAAGTTGATGTAGTACACCATTCTGTTCACAATATTCTCTTATAACCTTGTTGAGAAATTCAGTACCCTGATCTGATCTTATTTTTATTACTGTTAAACTTTTCTCATTTTGTAATCTCTTTAAAAGATTAGGCATGCTTTTGAGTGTTTAACTTTTCTTGTTCATAAAAACCACCCAAGTGTACCTTGAATAATCATCCACAACCACTAAAGTGTATTTCTTTCCTGTTACACTTGTTGGAGTAATTGGTCCAAATAGATCCATATGCATTAGCTCCAACACTCTATTAGTTGATTGTTTAGTTTTTGACTTGAAGCTTGACTTTATCTGTTTACCCTGCTGACATGCATCACATATAGCATCCTTCTTGAATGTGATCTCAGGTAAACCAATCACCAGCTTCTTCTTCACCAACTGATTGATATCATCAAAGTTCAAATGATTCAACTTCTTGTGCCATAACCAATTGAGTTCAGACTTGGTATGCACAATCAAGCAGGTTTCTGGAACTGCAGTAGACCAATCCACAACATACATGTTTTGTTGTCTTCTATAAGCAAGTACAACTTGATCACCTCTTTCACTAATGACAATACAGTTGTTTTTGTCAAAAGTGACCTTGTATCCCATGTCACAGAATTGTCCAGTGCTCATCAAGTTGTAGTCCAGTCCTTCCACATATGCAACATTCTTGATTGTAAGTCCATTTCTCACAAGAGTGCCATATCCTCTTGTATATCCAGGTGTATTCTTGTTGCCAAAATTCACCCTTGGACCATCCTTTGCCACAAAGTTTGACAAACAGTGCTTGTTCTTTGTCATATATCTGGAACATCCACTGTCAAAGTACCAGACACCCTACAAAAACAAAGTTAATACATTTTAGGTACCCAAACCTGTTTGGGTCCATAGTGGTCAGTAGTAAGCATGACCTTTGGTAAGTTTCCATAAGGTCTTCTCCTAAAGGTGTCATACTTTGGTTCATACATGTACTCCACACATCCATAAGTTCTAACAGTTGATTGTGTAGGATTCACATATGTTTTCTGGCCTTTTGGTTTATAATGCTGTTTGAAGTGACTTTTGGTGTTAGAAGCATTAGTATAACCATTTGTTTGTTTGTCGGTTAGGAACAGCCCCGTAGTATGGAGTCCGTTGAGGTCCCCGCCGAGGCCTTTTATAAGTCCTCTGCCGAGTCCTTTGCCGATTCCATTGCTTAGGTTTTACCCTAGCGAAGATGGTTATACCGGTTGTTTCTATCAGCAGGTACAGGAATATTCCAATCATCATCAGTAGGGAACAGTCTACCTTTCCCCCTGAGATAAGTATCCCTTGAATGATTAACATTTTTGGGTTTAGGATTCCTATCCTTGGAATATCTCTGATTATTACCTTTCTGTGGTCCAGCAGACTTGGTAGCAGGTCTGCTATTAGTAGGTCTAGAAGATCCAGCAGTCCTATTTTTGGATTTGTTCTTTTTGTTAGGAACTGTTGACTTCTTTGACTTCTGATTTTGCTTCCTTGAAGTATTCTCAGTAGGTTTTACTGCCTCAGCAACCTTACTTGGAGTTGGATCTTGTGCTGGTACAAACTTAGGACCAATTACGGTACTAGGTTCGAACCTTCTTGGATCCACTCTTTTTGGATTGCCGAGTTCCAAATCCAAGCCCCGTTCTATCACCATAAGGCTTTCCCGATTTGTATGCGGTAGAGGAGCAAGATGGTTCGAGCGGATTCGAGAGGTCGCTAGATGATCGAAAGAGGCTTACACCGATTCTCGTCCAACATCTTTTTCTTACCTTTGAGAACTCTTAATTCAGGCTTTCAATCTTCCAACTTCTAATTCAAGAGCTTCTTTTTCAGCCTTCACAATCTCATAACCAGATTGTATTATCCTCAGTAGATTAAGGATGGCATCCAAAGTCTCATTATTGTCAGAATTTCTAGGATTTGAACCACAAGTTGATTCACAATCACTTCCAGCGGGAGTGTTTATTGATACAAGATCTTGTATACCTCCTCGCCATCCATATTGGCCATCAAAGCATAATCTTCCATATCGCAACCGCTTTGTGTCATCCGATTCATTTCCCGTTTCAGATTCCACTTCATACCCTGATTCATCTTCAGCAACCATAGCCTTCTTGCCATGTCTTCTTTGTTGACTCTTGGTTTTCAGTAGGTCTGGACAATCAGGTCTAAAGTTTCCAGGTTTCTTGCAGTTGAAGCAAAGATAATCAGGTTCCTTACTTTGTTTTAACTCAGTACAGTCAGGTTTGAAGTGTCCTGGTTTTTTGCAGTGAAAGCACAGATAGTCATTATCTTTCTTTGATTCTTCTTTCTTTCTTTCAATGGGCCTTTTTGTGAAATTTCTTACAAGGGCCTTTCCTGTCTTCATCATCCTGATTTTCTTGCTTAGGAGGGCAATCTGCTCCTACATTTCATCCAACAGATCATCTTGTCCTCCTGATGTTTCTTCTTGATGTGAAGCAGCCAATGCAGTGGTCTTTGGCTCTTTTTTTTCAGTCTCATGTACAAGCTTTTTGCTAAATTCATAAGCCTTGAGATCTGAAAACAACTTGAAGGTGTCTTCTTCATGTAGCTTTCTCATTTCCTCTATTGCAGTCACCTTCATTTTCCAAACATCTTTTGCAGGTAGAGCCTCCAGGATTTTTGTGTTAATTTCTTCCTTTGAATAACTTACACTCAGCAGGGTAAGTTCATCCAGGACAACATTAAATCTTGATTCCATTTGCTCAATGGTTTCATTTGGCAGCATCTTGAACTTTTGGAACCTCTTTCTGGCCACACTGATTTTATTCTTCTTTATTGCATCAGTGCCTTCGCAGATCAACTGTATCTTGTCCCAAAGTTTCTTTGCAGTTTTGCAATCTTTAACCTTCATGTACATATTGCTATCCAAGGTTCTATAAATGATGTCAATAGCTATATTGTTGAGGTTTGCTCTTTTTCTGTCTTCTGCATTCCATTCTCTTTTTGATTTTGGAATGTACTCAGTTGTATCACCCACTGTTACTGCATTGGTAATCTCCAGTGGTCCATCAGTTAGTACATCCATCATCTCATCATGAGTTGCAGCAAGGTAAGCCTACATTCGACGTTTATATTCATCAAATCTATCTAGAGAACACATCAGCATAGTTCTAGCATACTGAGTGTTATCCATGATGCAAGACTTTGAAAATCAGTGATTTGAAAAAGTTTACAAAGAATTTTCACAAGCACAACAAGTAGGATTACTTCAGAACAGAAGCACTGCTCCGATACCAATTGTTGGTCCCTTGAAAAGGCTTTGGTTAAGTTTAGAGGGGGGGTGAATAAACTTAACACATAAAACTTTTGGAGTTAACAAATTCAGCAACTTCAGCAGCCTGCTGATACTTCGATAGTCTGTCGATACCTCGCAGCCCTGCGATGAACGAGTCTACGACGCTTAAGTTTACGAGTTTGTGCAGCAGAATTATATCAAAATTAAGCCTTATTACTTGTTGTTAAATATGATACTAAGTATTAGATACTCGGTAGTGTATGTGTGTGATTTCGATTGCTAGGTTCGGTAGGTTCATGTGTATAATAAACTAAGTGCGAATATAAATGCGAAAAGTAAGTAGGCGAGATTTTATAGTGGTTCCGGTGGTGTAATCCCGTCGGTCCACTCTTCTCCCGTGATGTTGGAGGTAATTCACCTGGAGATCTTTGATGTTGCGGTTACAAAGATTCCTAAGGTTGCTTGTCCTTCACCAATGACTATGGCTTCACAAACCGAAAACTGAGATCAGGTAGGATTGCTGCTCCTGAGTCTTCCACTGGTCCTTAAAGGGTAGGATTGCCTCTTCACCACCTCCACCACAAACAATAGTCTTTCACACAACGGTGCTTCACTGTCTTCGACGGAGTTCTTTATAAAATAAAGATTGAATCAAATAAATGATTCGGTTGCGGCGACTTGATTAGGATGATATAATCAGCAGCTTGCAGTCTTCAAGTGTGTATGCTTGATGTAGCATGAATGCAGAATACACTTGAAGAATTTCTCTGGATCAGTAGCTTTAAGTTCAGTAAGTTCAGCAAGGTGTTTTTCAGCTCAGAAAAATATCTCTTCACAGTTTATCAATTTTCATCATATAGTTTCTGAGTTGAAAGTCGTCTATTTATAGGTAGAAAGGCATGTGACTTGTATTTGAAATTCAAATATGACCGTTCCTTGTTTTGTCCTATTTGACTTGCTTTCTGTCACTATTCATAGAACTGACACTGTCAGAATTCTTTATTGACAGTGCAGTCTGTCCAACCTTTGACTTATAACCATTGGATAATAATCTGAATTACCCCAACGTCCTTTTAATCTCAGCCCTTGATTTGTTTGATAAGTTAGAGGTAGTTAGCTGTCATTTTTCTTGTAATCTTCCAATGTAATCTTGAATTACCCGAGGTATATTATCAGCAGGTTCATCAGTCTGCTGAGATACCTATCAGTCTGCTGAACTGCAATTTGCTGTGTATAAAATACAATGCAGCTGACTTCTTTTATCTAACTTTTATTTGTGAAGTTAGATTACACATTTTTAAAATATAACCAAGTTCAAAACATCATCCAACTTATGGAACTTAGACATTCTTCACAAGGTATATGTAATCAGTTTAGGTCATCACAGACTTGCCTAAATTCTGATTCCATATCCTTGACTTTAATTAGTAAGTTTGATCCCTTAGCCTTCTGTAACTGAGTTTGAGCCCTCAGCCTTCAGTCTTCAGCAGGTTCCAGAAAAGTCTACTGACCTAACTACCCTACTGATATTGACCAGTCTGCTGATATGAATCAGCAGACCATTACAGTGCTTGTTTGATCAAACCTATTTATGTATCAAACTCTAATAAACCTATACATTTGATCTAGACATCTTTTTGCCTTTGCACTATAACAGCTAGTCTGGCACTCATCATCAAAACAAAGAAATAAGTCCAACAGATAGTATAATCAGACTAGCACGTATTGAATGTCTTCTATCACTACAAGAAAAAGGGGTTTTAGTGACCAAAACTTAATGACGGCCAGAAACTCCTGTCATTAATCGGCATTTACAACGAGGGGACAACATTTACATTACTAAAAAGCTGTCAAAGGTGACAAAAATTGAAATCCTGTCATTCTTGATCCAATTTCCGTCATTTATGGTACAACAAGAAAATGTACCCTCATAAAAAGTGATATAATTGTTTTTTTTAATAAAAAATCCCTTTTTCCTCAAAAAAAACAACACTAAAAACAAAAACAAGTAAACAAAACCCCACCACCCCATTCATAACCCAAATCGTTCACAAACCCTAAAATTCCTCAAATCATCATGTCGGTGCCTCCTCCACCTCATCCAACAGCCACCATATGCGAAAACTTATCGCCGTCGCACTCCACCACTATACAACCCTAACCTGCACTTTTTATCTCTGGCCGTCGGTTTTCTTCCACCATTCTCCTCTCTGCTCATCGTTGTTCTTCTCGGAGATGCTCTGTTCGGCCCGCTCTGCTCTCCATTGCTCCCTTCAAAAAGTGTATATTGCTCCAAATAGAGACGAATATGTAATCTTGGTTTTAAGGTGCTTGATTTATCAAATATATATATATATATATATATATATATATATATATATATATATATATATATATATATATATATATATATATTTGTGTGTGTGTGTTTATTGCATTCCAAAAAGTTTACTTCTTTCATTCTTTCCGGTATAGATCTGTAGAGTATTTTTGTTATTTATTTCAGTTTATGCTTTCAAAATTTCATACATTCTGTAGAATGACATTAATATTTGAGTAGCCTGTTGTAAAGGGTAGTGTTACTGGAGCACATCTCTTTAAAGTTTTGAGCTTTGGAAACCGATATCAGCCCTGGGTAAGCATGCTCAGCATCTTAGTGATATGAATTTTATTCAGATGAAGTGGCCAGTTTGCAATGTTTGCTATATAATAAAACTAAATGTAGTACTTTTGGATTCAGTAAATGATGTATACTATCAACTGTGGTCAATGTCGCAGAAGGTATTTTATATGTTTTAGTTGTTACTTAACTTTGCATAAACAATTCTTAAGCAATAGGATGTTGAAGCAGCTTTTTTAATTGCTTTTCCACACTTCTCTTAGGTTTCAATATTGTTGAGTGTGGCTGTATCAAGCCTCTTGTCTCAAGTAGCTCTCTGCTTGCTTTGAGATATAGATTTTTCTCATCTCATCCACTGGAACCAATTTAGGTTTTTTTTATATGTTTTCATGTGCTATCCGAATTCATGAAGCATTGGTTTTTTTGTCGTATGAATAGCAGAGTCAGAAGTTGGTGTTATATGTTTTAGCAATAATAGAATGTGATAGTGGATATATACAAGGATGTGATAGTGGTCAAGTGGAGGAAAATTATGTGATAAATGAATATAATTATTTAGTTAATTCAAGTTTGAATATAAACCTTTTGT